>JACSZP010028995.1:0-11661 GCA_016161895.1 Pinna nobilis
TAGCAAAATTTCAAATTTACGATGAACTTTCGTTTAAAACCTTTTTAGATATTCAAGGGATTATTATTTTCTAAGAAATCCACTCTGAATATGCATTTGTGGTTAATAAATGATAAAAAGAACCGCCTGATTGCTTTATTCGTATTTCAGGCACCACATGTACCACAAAAACGTACAGTGATTCAAGTGAAACGAATACAACAGCATCAAGTAGTCATTCAGCTGCACCTGAAGAAGGAAATCACACGAAAGGTATTTACTTAGATTTTTTTTTTGCTTGTAGGTTTGTATTGAAATCAGTACGGGCTCGGGATACAGTTTTAGATACGTAAATGTGTGACAGCTGATTACCGTAATTAGTTAGTTATTACCTGTTACCTGAGCCTACGGAAGTCTGTTGACCTGTTCTGTTCTGGGTATATGACTCAACCCTTAGTGGTGAGTGACTGTTTAGTTACTCGGCACTATAACTAAATGCATGAGAAACTTAGTGCTATTGCAGTTATATGCACTTGACAACAGGTTATTAAAACTTTGTATGAGCATTGTACGTAAAATTTATTTATAACATTCATTTGTTCATGAAACAAAAAGGTTACACATAGTGTACAACTTGTACAACTGTTAAGCCAGTAATATGAAGACTTTCCTGATTATGTTTCTGATAAGAGGTTAAGTACGTACGAGGAGATAACACCCGAGTGCTTACTTAAGTTTTCACGGGACCGGGAAGGCAACATTTTTTTTTTTGGACTAAGGGAAACAATCAGAAGATTGGACTTAAATTTACGTACCATAGCAAAGATAATCATGGTGTATAATGGCAGATACTTCTACTTAACACTCAACGTCCATACATCAACGACATTAATTATTTCCAGCACATCCAAAGGAAATTTGTTAATTTTCTGAATCAAATAAACTAACTCAGATAATATCCTCTAACAATATTAAATAAGTAATCAATAATGATATCTAACTTAACAGATGAATCTAAAGACACATCAATGATCGTTACTCTGTTATTTGTGGCTGTAGTAGTGACCATTGCAGCTGTGATTGTTTGTTGCAAGTTACGACGTCTTCGCAAGCAGAAAAACAACAGGTACAAAAAATTGATATTTATATATTCATCTCTCTCATCCAGCCAATCTATCTATCTATCTATCTATCTATCTATCTATGCCAAAACACGTACATACTACACATACTAACCAAGTTCAGTATCTGTCCCAGGACAAGAGTTACTGAGTTCTCTCACTTAAAAACATTTTTTACACAAAAGTATAAGGAAGATGAATTGTTCACATCCTCGACAGATATTATTATGACCAAACTCTCTCTGTCCGAGGACAAAAGTCCAACCTTCGAAAAACCTTTTCTTTTTATCAAACAGTCGGTAACGGCTGATGAAGTGAATTTTTGTGAATCCCCATCTAATACACATTCCCAGTCCCACTTGATTGTGTCTTTCGACTTGTATTCCTATCTATCTATATATCTATCTATCTATCTATCTATCTATCTATCTATCTATCTATGTATCTATTTATCTATCTATCTGTCTGTCTGTCTGTCTATCTATCTATCTATCCGTTCCAGAAGTTTAAAAAGAAAGTTATTATTTCCCTCGCTTGTAGCCCAGGAGAGACAGAGATGCCGCTATCACGGAACATCACAGGTGGTCAGGATGCCGCACATGAAATAGAAGGTAAGCTAACTGAAATAAAACATTACCTCATACAAATGAGATATCGAATTACGATCCTGGTTATATGGACCATGTAATAAAAAATGTCATGAAGTTTTTTTTATTGTGATTGTGGAGTTTCCAAGAATATAATTCATATATGATGATGTTTATTGAACAGTAATATTATAATGATATACAAAATAGATTAATAATAATCGTGCAAATGTATGGCTGTCACAAGAATAATAAAGTGACGAAGGGACTGCAAACCTCTTCAAACTAATCACCTCTGATGTAGGTAAGGCCAACGCAACTGTAAAAGGCATCTTTGGTCCGATTCCGCTGTGATTCAAATTGTTTATCGTATCATTATTTCCCATTTTGGCGTTTTCTAAGTGTCCTATGGGTGTAGGAAACCTCTTGAGATTTCCTCATTTCCATCTTATATAAATGATGAACTGTGCCTAATCTATTATTTACCTGTATATCTCGTTCATGATATTTTTCATTCTTTATTCACTCTGCTGATGTTGACATTTATTTCCATGAACTTGTTAAACCATTTAGCATATAATCACAAAATTTTCTTTTTTATGTTAGATATCGAGCTCAGAGATGAGAGTGGGATTTATTTTGTGCAATAGCCCCAGCCACAAGATCAAATCGCTGATCAGTACATAAATGACGAGTTATCCCATGATGCTGATAGCAAGGGGAACCCGTATGATACTGTTGACAGGAGAAACAAGTACTCGACAGAGGCAGATGTAGATGGACACGATACATCTGACGACATTTATGACAGTGGCATATATCATCATCTTAATAGGAATAGGAAGGAAACATGTGAACTAGGTGTATATGACATCTTACCAGGTGTAGATCTGTATGAAGATTAACATTTATTATAAATCGTGGTTTTTAGACAAAGTATCGAGGAGCCACTAACCTATCGATAATACGTTTTGGTCATTTGAGATCATTCTTTCCAAGGGTTTTGTATTGCTCTCGATAATATCAGTATTGACTGCTGTTAACATTACTCACAATTTAAAGGCAGCATAATACATATATCATGTTTCTATCCGTTTTCAGCGGATATGTTTTTGTACATATGTATATATTTCTTAGTGTGATTTCTATGAATTAATGTAAATTTTATTAGTGGTCTTGTCTATTCTCTCTTTTTTTGTGTAAAAATATGCGCAGATTTGTCTATGATAAACTATAATATAAATCGTTTGATCTATGAACGATATAATGGACTCAATAATTTAAATGATTAGTATACTTTATCCCGATTCATCCCATGATATTTCCTTCATTATTCATAAATGTCCAAAAGTTCGGACGACGCATTTCTTTGTGTGTACACGGCTGCATAACTAAGTAGTCTATAGCTGGTTTAATTGCATCTGATAACTTTAAACAAACTTGTTTTTATCTACCATATCAAAAAGGGTCATTTGTTTATTAATTAATATATTTTTCGGTTTTTGTTTGTCGACTGGAACATCGAACTCAAAATAATTTCTGGCTTGCTTATGCCCCTGTTAAAGTATGAACATAATTTTTTTAAGATACGGTGTGAAGGAAGGGTGTTTTTCATCTAATTTCACTCGATGCAAAACATGCATTTATACTTAACAGCATGAAAACTCACCCATATAAGTATTATAATATTTGGACGGTTGTGATATGATACATATGAGGTGTCTTTTCCAGGGGAACACAAGGTTTTATTTTCAAATGTATTTATTGTCTTTCACAGACAAGTGTTATGAAAAATCACCCTCATTACCCAATGACCCTACGATCCAAATATGGGGCTTAAGTTCCAGGCCCTTGATTTCAGTGGCGTTTCTGTTTGAGTGAATGAATCTTTTCGTAACATGAAACAAAACTAAAAATTTTTTAAAATGTAGCGACTTTACATTACTACAGAAATAATATGGGGAAATTGACATCTTTGTAAATAATATAAATGCGCAGTTTCAAGAATGTTAGATACTTCCATTGAAAATGACCATTACACTTTTTTCCATGAGTTGTAGGAAGCCATTTCACGAACTTCTAAACCCACTTTTTACTTTTCTGAACTTGTAAGATTTCCATGAACCATTTGCAACAAGTCTATGTTATCAATAAGAAGGCCGACTCTTTTTCGACAATCCGTCCCCTCCTGTTAGCGGTTAGTATTTGTTGTGCATATCTAAACGCATGTTTTACTCAATATTACATATTTTTTCTGGACTTGAAAAATCAAATCCGTGTTTACAGTGTTAAAATGGTTATCCGCCTCAGAAGTGTTCGTTCTCATGAATCATTTAGAGAGACGAAGGGTACTGAGAATCCGCCACACAGAGAAATCCTTCGAATGTCGTAAACTTATATCGAAAATAGGAAATTGATTATCTCCCATGTAGTATGTAGGCCTAGAAAACGTGCCGAATATTTCATTTGCACTAGATCATCCTGATTTAAGAAGAAAGCAAGGAAATTAGTCATTTATATTTTTATCGTATATCAGCAAACTACAACTAACAAGTTTGTTTTCTGTTCTAATGCTTAAGTATTTAACCATCGTCATAATTAACATACATGTTTAAACAACACAAGCGTAAAAACACTCACATATCTTTCATTTTCTGAAAATCGCCTTTATGAGCTATGACATGTAGGATATCGAACAAATATCTGTAGCTATAATACAATGAGCAGATGAAACTGTCTATATGGTACCACCTCAGTTAAGCTATACACATATCTAACACAAAGGTTGGAAATCCTGTCTGATAAGCAGATTGGCGCGGGCACATTGTAGGGCACACTCTATTAGGGACTGGTACCGGCCGACATATTGCGAAACGCCTGGTTAAGTTCAAATACACTCCCAATCTTCTGACAAAGTATTTTAGCCCCCTCTAATTAAATTTTTGCACAAGCTTTGCTGTTTCCTGTTATTTGTTAGGAGATATTTCACTCCAAATACAAAAGGCACAGTAACTTAGATATACCCACTAAAATACAGACATCAGACATACACGTTTCTAGAACCTTACTTAGATAGTTAGGATTTAATTAGATAGATATTTCGAGTTAGGAAGTAAACTAGGTAAAATAGCTTTTTTAAAAAAAAAATCAAATCTCTCAGTGGGTTAGAACCACTATATATATATCTATATTCAGCATCCCATGACTATCTCAATCTCTTTAAATAAAGCATACCAATAGGTATACTCACACACAAATAGTAATATTCAGCATATTTTTCTGCGATCACCAGGTAAATATTTCTCCATCTGTTACTTCCACTATGAATTTAGAGACGTTTTAACCTGGACAGCTATCACTCTAAACAGCTAGGCATTTATCGTTGGGCGAGTTCTTCTATCGTTTTGATTATGAATAATTAACTCTGATGTCCATCTTAAACTTTATATGTCCTTTATTGTCAATGTTGCCCTTCATGTGATGCAGCATTTGCTTTTGTACCTTTCTTCCATTTAGCTCTGTGGCCATTATGCCATCATTGAACCCGACAGGAGTCTATAAGAAGGACCACCCAATCACGAAAGCAGACGGCCGACCGACTAAGGAAGAAGGACCAAGGCAGGGAATTAGGCCAATATTACCTTAGACCAGCCACTCGAGCCTAGGCCATAGTGACAGTCTCGTGGTTGCATGTTAAACACAAAGAGACACTGTTGGGCTGCACGGGTAGACCTGGCGTATAGCAAGGGTTTTAAGAAGGCATGCCGCACATTAAATCACGTCATATCGTATCTTGCCACTAGTCTTGCGAACGCTGAAAACAGTTTCTCAACTCAATTTTCAGTTTGATGTTAAGTCGAAATAACACTGACAATAAAAGTTCCCTGTTAGTGTCAATCTAATACATCAGGGTATTCCATAAATGCTGTATACGATAGGAAGATAAATAAATGGAAGTTTACATGGAAAACAAACCTGGAAACGTGCCAATCGTAAGTTATAGCATGTAGCAAGACTTTTCTTCCTGTTCCTGACGAGAGGTGGCAACAGTGGGTAAAATATCTTCAACCAATGTACGAGTTGGTAGGATGTCACATCAACTTGTCTTCGATATACACTCAAGATGTAAACTCGTACGATACTTTAAACTGTTTGAAATTCTCACTGATGTATACCGAGAACTGATGACAAGGAAAGACATTTATTTGATATGCAGCGAGTTTCTCGTATGTTGAGTTCTTACAGATTGCCAGTGAATGTTCTAAAACATTTTCTATACAATGTAGTGAGGAGGATTAATACTGTGATCAGTACCTCAGTCAGGAAACCCTGCGTCTCCTAGAATGGGTAGGGGGTGATAGGGGCGGGGGTTGTTTATTCTCTAAATCACACTCAAAAACACCAAACCGTCCAGAATATTCCCCTTGTATGCAGTTTTTACGGGTAGAGGAGCTGAATTGCTGGTCTTTGCATCTTGACACGTGTCTCAGCTTTTGTGATTCATTTCAAAAGAATCGAAAGGTTCATTTCTGATACAGACCGTAAGGAGAAGGGTAAGATGCGCTACATATGGAATGTGTTGACTATTCTGTAAATGTATATATGCTAAGACATCACTATAAAGCACACAAGAAAACGAATAAAGAACTTAGATTAAACAAGATAAAACCGACTAGGTCACGCCACTAGGACGAACGTTTAAAGCAAGAAAATGTAGATTCGGAGGCAATACAGGGGTCTACTTTTTTGAAACATTACATTAGAGTATTATATTGCGTACTATCATCTTATTGTTGGAGGTAGCTTTGTTGTTAACAGACCTGTAGTGACCAGGGTCATATTTCATTTACAAGCATTAAAGTTTCAAAAAAACATTTAGCAGATTGTGTCATTTCGCAATGTACATCGCCCGAAAAATACCGACTGTGTCTACTTATGTTCATGACAATACACGGGATGTTGATTCTATAAACATATAGTACAGGGTCTGCTCCATGGTGAACCTATCGTTACCACTTAATACATTGGATATCTGTTCACAAGTTAAGGAGATCGTTCTATATCTAAATGATACTGTAGGTGAAAATATGGCATTTGAGGAGGAACTACAAAGGTATTCTGTAGTTTGTCTATGCATCTTCAGTTGCTTTACAAATTTTGAACATAACATTCATGTGTAAACTAAGTAGTTTTACATCATGACTTATAATTTAATTAAAGGGTTCATCATCGGCTTGGAACCATTTTCCCCATAGTCATTTACCTCCCCTTTAATCTTAATTTCATTTTCGTTTTCCTCCATAGTCATATCCCCCGAAAAAAGTTTTATTGTTGGCATAATTTTCAACCAAGAGCGAAAGACGTCTAAACAAACGTTTGGGTGCAAATTTTAAGACGAACATTATAAAAATCATTTTAGAGTTGACCGTTTACATAGAATAATTTTAAATTGTCAGGCACAATCTCTTTAATGTTGAAAGGTGCATTTACGCTGAAAATGCTTATATTTCACTTCTGAGATACATAAGAAATTAAAACGGAGAGCAAAAATTCTACGCCCCAGAAAACTGCAGATACATAGTCATTATACACATGAGGAGGATTTCGAAATATAAAATCAAGATTCAGCAATTTCATACTTAAATCATAGGACACAAAACATCTTAAAGTGTATCTAAATTGCGTTAATCAACATAATGTATCTTCGTTTTATGAATCTGAAAATATTCTAGGACGTGACTATGCACAGTAACTCCATTTCAATTAACAGTTCTTGGGCCATTTGATGGCCTTTTCACCCAGACCACTTTGCTCGACTCGAAGGGGTTCTATCCAATATTTGCGACGGTTAAACAATACCTACATGATACATTTGGTATTTCTGGACTTCCTCTAACACATTATTTAGGATCGAAACTGTCCCCTATGTTAAGACAGATATTAATGATAATTGGACGTAATCATATCGACTTGCGTCATGGAATAATATTTAAGACTATTTTATCGATGATAAAATGACGGAAGAGAAGAGGATATCAGGGGAATATGTACGCATACGACTGATACTAAAAAGACCTACCAGATTCTTAAAATCTAGGTGTGTAATTAAACGGGTTGGTTGGTAAGACTCTCTCTCTCTCTCTCTCTCTCTCTCTCTCTCTCTCCGTGTCATTCTCATTCTCTTCATTCATTCTCATTCTAATCAAAAATCATTTCCGATTAATTTTGTGAAACCAGGAAGTACTTTTGGTGCCTTGAATTGATTACCCTGTGTAGGGTAATAATGGTGAATTGGGGAAATAAACAGCTCTTTCAATTGAAGTTTTTCATATTGTTTTTTTGAAAGTCACCTTAATGGACTACTTTCCGATACAGAACAGAGGTACATTTTATCTTTTAACATTTGAAATTTATACATAGTACGATCTACATGTATTCATGCGGGTAACTGATCACTAACAAATTATTGAAAAAAGACCGGTTTGTCAACGTTTGGTAAAAGTTAAAGTCGGTTTATTAACCTTCTTTGCAAATACATTTTTTAATTATGTCTTTACCACTGTGTTAGGGACTCAATCATTACATATTTTATATGAATTTGATTTTAGACACACGGTGGGTGTGTTAGGTTAGCAATTGATTAATTATTCCTACATAACACTTGATCTCTCATCTGGGTTTCTTGTAGTCTTAGCTTTTCTTGTATTGGTCAGGTTCAATGAGTACCACATTGATCAATATCGAGTCCCAATCCGTCACTTGTTTCCTGTAGATATAATATTTAACAAGTATTATATATCATATATCGATATGACACTTCCATGATACCATATCATATAATTTTTATTATGGTTACACAGATAATAATAGTTATACATGTAATTAGATTATACTTAAAATAACCCGAAACCGAGACCCCTTCTGTCTTTTCTGCATCATCAACCAGAGTGACAGTCATATTCAGATAATGAATCACCAGAAATGAAGATATCAAATTGTTAAGAATTTACATGAGCCATATTTCGACCCTCAATCGTACTTAATTCTGGCTATTGTTGAGATGCGCGCTCACAAACTGAGCTTGAAAAGGGACTGTATTGTTTGATATACATCACTCTGAAAGGAATTTCTAGTCGTAAATATTAGCAAAATAATTAAAATTTATTGTCCATCAGACCACTTAGCGCCAAATTAAATTCCACGTCCAAACTTGTATTTTACTCTCCGTAACCAAAAGGAATTACAAACATATACATGTACAGTAAGAGGTCATAAGTATTGGCGCATCATGACGACGTCATTCGTTTACTGTCATCGAACTCTTAACTTACTCTCTTCACTTATCCAAAGCCCAAAAATCTTATTACAATAGGTTTAATGATAAAATAACTAGTCTTTCACTACTGCAGAGTGCTGTTGAGTTGTTTAAAGTTCCCATCGTATCGTTTTGTAAAGGTACAAATGATACTACGATAAAACCTGTGAGAAATAGTTGGGGTCATTAACTTCTTGGTCCTTATTTTGTGCTTTCAGTGTAACAGAATTGCTTGAAACAATTGTGTGAAGATCTAGGTTTTATTTCTAACATCTGTGCCAATTTTTGAGCCAGAAAACCAACATGGGAGAGCAAAACACGACCTCTTTCACCAGCTGGGGTCGAAACACGGCTTTCGAGAGCCGTTAAAATGGCAGACAATACATACAGCTTTGATGAAGGGAAATTGCTATATTTTAGTGTGTACACAACTTCCGTCTTCCTATTTTTGATCCAGTACTTTAATTGTAAAAATGTGTGTGATTTTGGTATATAATCAGTAGAAGACGATTATGATACACTTTATTTACCTAATAACGTCGCCATTGTGCGTCAATACTTATTGCCACCTACTGCATATGATTGTGCATTCCATTGGTAGGGCTTGGCTTTCAGTAGTAAAGTTGAAGTGGCAGATAAAAATGTCCCTAGCACATAGTTATTATCGCTGTCAAATGGTTTAGAGTGCCGTGCATATGCCAAACGATGATTGTTAACATTTTTTTAGATCTCCAGATGTAATGAAGTATCCTTGAAAGGAATACTAGAGAACAGCATAACAAACTTTAAGTCATATGCTTTAATTACAGTTTCTTATTCACTTCATGACCATGATGTTCAGATCTTACACGTCGACCTTCGTACTCATTTGTGTAATTACACAGGCCTTTACAGACATGCCTGAGGGAATCTGTCAGAGAGAAATAAGGTAACATTAGAAAGGTTGCACAATTGAAGTTCATATCTTATTCACGATAAAGGTGAGTCGAGTCCCCTTTGTGTCTAAGTTATCTGAAAATCTAAATTACTTCCCAATAAGGGGCCGATGTGGCTTAGTTTAGTGTGTTCAACTTATTATCGATGGCTCCGGGGCTCTAGCTAAGACCACGACACGTTTGACCGACAGTTAAAACCGAAGTCCTGTGTCACAGTATGTGTTTTCACCTTAAAAGAACCCTCCCTGCTCTATAAACCTTAGTGCCGAACATATTCAAAATGTATTGCCCTTCACTGGTACACGGTGACGTCTCCATGTCAGTGAAATATTATTGAGTGAGACATTAAAAACAAAACAACCAATTAACCATCTTCCTTACTAAAACACTATTTATGACTCAACTTTAATTAGATCATATTCCGTTTGTTTCAAATTAATTTACCAGTCAAATATCTATTCAAAAGACAAATTAGTCGATATGAAAGAAACAAACTAAAGTTTTGTTTTATCGAAATGCAAAATACTTGTATCATTACATAGCTACAGCAAAACTATGCATTCTTTCAACAGGACACTAACTTATGATACCGTTGTCCTACAATGTTAAGGTTTCATATAAAGATTATAATAATAATGATAATGAGTAATATCATCCATCATCATTCAGTCAAATCTAAATTCCTCAATATTTTAAGGACTAGTCGGTTCCTATCATTTGTTTACCCTTCCGGAGCACCTGAACTCACCTCTGTTTTATTGGGTTCCTGTTACTCTATTTTTCGGTTTTACACGTCTTGCCTGGTTGATAGCTGGTTGTGTTATTGTCTCTTTTTGATTAGGCCATGACTTCGTCTGCCTTTTGATTTTTGAATTATTGATTGTACCTTTGGTATCTTCTACTATCAACTGTGATGGAAAGTGCAATCAAGAATACATATATATACTTAGAATTTGATTGCTTGTTTATTGTGACCGTGTTTTTATTAATGTTTCCTTTCTTGTCTTAATAATTATGAAATATTTTAATCATACATTATAACTGTAAGTATTATATATTCACTTCAAGCACTGTATGAGTTAGAATTCTTTACGTTACCATACATTGAAAATCCTGTATGTTTTCATCGTCAAGAAAATTTAAAATTATATTTGTAATCGTGTGTTGTAACAGCGAAAATTTTCCACTGGTATGTCAACATGGATAATGATAGAACAATATATTTCATTATGCATTGCAACCGTGGAAATTCTGTGGTAGCATGCCATGTAACTGTTACAATTGTACGCTTTGTCATGTATTGTAAACGCGTGAATCCCATATCTTATCATATACATTGTAACCATGAGGGTTTTTTCCTTATCATTCAATGTAACCGTGAGAATTTTATATGTTGCCATGCACTGTAACATGAAGAATTTTTATCATTTCCACGCAGTGTCTCTGTGAGATAACTTTTCATTATTAGTTTTTACCGTAAGAATTCTAATTGCTATCAGTGTTACGATGAGAATTATATATGTTTTCATTCAATATAAACGTGTGTGCTTTCAGGAAATATCAGAAGATAACAAAATTATCATCCAGGCGTTGTACTGGGAAATCGATGTATTGTCCATCAACTGGTTGTTTTTACAAAATTAAGTGAGTATTTTGTGTTAAAAATTATATTCTATTGCGGTAGCGTTGATTTGCCTCGCATCTTTTTAACGATCGTGGTTGAT
>JACSZP010028999.1:0-12943 GCA_016161895.1 Pinna nobilis
GCACCAATTGACTTTCTTGTTATTATTTGATAAAAAATTCTTGTAAGTATAAGATTCTGCAATACGACTATTAGACCATTAATTGGGATTTAGATATACATGTACATGTATTATTTCTGGTGTTTTCAACAAAATTTCACCAACCTGGAACACATGAATACGGTTCTAAATCTCGAACACCTGCCTTTCTCAGTACATCATCATCTATGGCAAAGTTTCCAGTGTAAGCACGACTGTTTTTAGTTAACATGACATAAGCAGCATCGGCCATGATGTCAACTTTTCTGCAGTTTTTAGCTGCTTCCTTTCCTAACGACAAATTCGCTACAGCTGCTGTGTATATCACTGAAAAATAAATCCAATACATGTTTAAGAAATATATCGTGTATTTTACCATTTAACTCATTCAAAACTGCTTAGGAATTATAGAGATGTAAATTAAAGTAAATAAATTCAGTCTGTGGTGTCGGTTATATTAGACAATTTTTTAATGTTCTCTATCAATGAATTACTTTTGCACCTCAAAACATCGGCCAACACACAGACTTCAATTTTGAGTCGCAGTTTAGTCATTTTTTTATGAAAAATTATTTACCTCGAAGGAAAATATATTTGAAGTCCCACTTAAAAAATAGAGAACCAAGTGGAATTATGCGCTAAAAGTACTGATACAGCAACTAATCATAGATGTATTCGAGGTACCATAAAGCTAGAGATAAATTGAGAAGTAAATGTATGCTAATATTTCAGTACTGTATACAGGAAAATTTTCGTCCCCGTTTTATTTTCGCCCCTTTTGCCCTCATTTTCAATGGACGAATTCAGAAATGGTCGAATTTAAAACTGTAAATTCATTGCAAAGAATCACTATGATGTTGGGCGAATTTAAAACGGGGCGAAACCGTTGGCAAGTGCATTAGGGTGAAAATAACCTGTATTATATATTGCTTACTACGTAGTTTACAAACCTGTTCTTGGCCATAGTGTGTTAACTGCAATACCGTCAGGCTTTAGTTCCTCTGCCATTCCTAATGCACACATTGACATCCCGTACTTAGCCATTGTATATGCTAGTTAAAAGAGAAATATGTTTCGATAAATCATTGAAATGGCGTTTGCTTGTATCCATATTTCTAAAATTCATATGAAGATAAATAACAAGAAGTTTCAGCAAAAACTTAACTCAAAGTTATCACTGGCCTTACAACCTTGTATTTGTAAAACATATAATAGATAGATTGCGTTTGTACAAACCATCTGAATAGGAATGGGAAAAAGAAAAGAAAATTAAAGATAAATGCATTTATCAAATATTGGAAATTCTATTGAACATATAGTAAAGATCTTCATAAACCCACAGCATCTCAATTACGGATAACTTCTTCAACAGGGATTTCTGCCATCAACTAAAATTGATTCAACAAAATAATTCAAAATATTATGTCGGAGTTTTCTGTCTGATATTTATAATTTAAAATGAAGTTCCATCGGATACTTAAAAGTCAAAGCCCTGGAAACTTCTCTAGTTCATCAAACTATCAAGGACGGAAAAGGTTGGTTCTAAATTAGACTGTTGAGATGGAATCTTTATAATCGTGCTCCAGAAAACCGCCCTCCATTTTTGCGAATGGGACTTGGCATTAGTACTGTTGTGTTGATGTGAAAATTTGAAAATAAATGTGCTGTTATTTTATTTATTTATTCTTTTTTTTTTTGGTCTTATCTATTCAAACGACACTTGAGGAAACTGTACTCACCAACTGAATTTTCGAACCATTTCTTGTTCATATTTAAAGGCGGACTTATGTTCAGTATGTGGGGATTTTTAGATTTCTGCAGGTATGGAATGCATATGCGAGAGCTGAAATAAAAAGTAAGTATAATTATTTTCAATCATTCCATTCTTTGTTTTTGTTTGGTTGTTGTTGTTGTTGTTGTTTTTTTTGCCACGTGTGTGCAACACAGGCAGAGCCAAATACCCTTATATTAATTTAATTTCAGTATAGATAAGAAACAAATTACAACAAGTCACTGATATTGTTCATAATCGATATTATTTGACTTACCATAAGTATGTACCTCTGGTGTTGACATTGTTCATCAAATCATATCTTTTCATTGGAATTTCTAAGGTTGATCTTCTATCTATTGCACTTGCGTTGTTGACGAGGATATCAATACCCCCAAACCTTTTGACTGCTTCGTCTACTGCTTTTTGTACTTGATCTTCAAATCTGACGTCGACAATGCAAGGCAGGCACCTGCCTCCCGCTGCTTCAACTATAATATCAAAAGAATATTCATATTAAGAATTGTAGAGCTCGTGTATTTGGTAGATACAATCGATTTCGAAAGATGTGGGCAAACCTGAGCATAACCTAAGATACATGCCGATACAATGTTTAGGTGAACAGTACTTTTCCAAATTAGGCCTATCTGTGTAAGTTAGATTGTCTCAACAAAGAGGGAGAGGGAACAAACAGAATCATTCTATTAATATATTTCAAAATGTTGAATTCAAGTTTGCGTCCGAAGTCAAAGACTAAAATGGTATCTCCAAACTGTCAGTTGCAAAGAGTTTTTTTTCTTCCTGTCTCTTTGACAATAATTAGTTTTGTTAACAATGAGTATTTTTTCTGTTATTCGTTATGGAGAGGGCAACTCCTAAGGGGCGTTTTTTATCATTATGATATACCTTCTTTGGCTGCTGTGTATATGGTGCCACTTAACTTTGGGTGTGGTTCCACTGTTTTTGCTGCTATGACAACATTGGCCCCATCTCTAGCTGCTTTTAGAGCGATGGCTTTCCCAATACCACGACTCGCTCCAGTGATGAAAATGGTTTTACCAGCAAGTGCTCTGTGTATAAATATACATGTACATTACTCAATTATTTTTTTATATCTGTTCTTTTACGAATAAGATCAATATATTGTTCTAGAAATTACTAATTCAGATACACTATACTCAGCAATGTTTTCCCACAAACACGTCAGCACTTTTGACGGTTTTAAAATAGATGAAGTAACCCCATTTTTCGGTTTTACACGTCTTGGTGTGTTGATAGCTGTTTTGTATTGTCTCTTTTTTATTTAGTCATGGATTCGTCTGCCTTTGGATTTTTGAATTATTGATTGCCATCTTGGTATCTTCTATTGTCAACTTTTTATACAAACTGAGAAAATAAAAAACATTTTCTTTTGATTGGAGATGAGACATGGTAGATACCCTGCGTCGAATCGCCTTTTGCAGAAAGTAGTGTATAGTGATCCACAGTGTCGAAGTGAATTTTGTACACTGGGTAGAGTTATAATTTGAATAAGACCGTCCAAGGTTTATGAATCAACACAATCAAAATACGAAAGAACGTTTGTATCCTTTGTAAAGGAAAGATCATTTCAAGACTGTAGAACTGTGAATAGTAACGCTGTAGGTAATGTTGGTTTATATAGGGCCTAAATGTTGATAGTACCCTTGTTGTATTGCTGGGAAATGTTTACTTTAACAACGTTAAATAATAGGCCTATCGTCTGTGGGCTTCGATCAGATAGCTTATAAGTCAAACCGCTTGACCATGATCTGAACACATTTTTGACATTTCGATGAAAACTTGAGAATGTATCTCCTTTTAACCTTAGTTCAGAGTATGACACGTCCTCAACAATACATTTTTCCTTTCCATTCACTAAATCACCTGATGTCGTTTTCTGTAATTTTGCACTTAGCTGAAGTGATATATAATGAAAGGAAAAATCTCCTGTAAAATCTGAGGTGAGTTATCATAGATCTACACTAAATAAGTTAGACTGTGGTTTATAAATATCAAGTGTTTGGTACAATTCTTATCTCGCTACGCTTGATATTCAAAAACCTTGTTGTCTAAATACCTACCGTAGTGTTTAATAATCACCTCAAACAAGAGAGATTGCAATTCACCAAATCAATTCAGTGTTGAGGAAAGTAGCATCATGGCCATGAGAGCACAACATCCAAAGTAATTTGGTGAAAGCAAAAATCTTTTATTTTTTATGATGGGATTGTCAAGTGCAAGTTATATTCCCGCATGAATACATGTACATTGTTTATTTACATATACTCTGGTTTTTAGCAAAGATGTTATAAAGATCAAATAGCCAACTAAAAAGTGAAACAATAATTATCAATTGACATTTCTTAACTTATTTACCCTGTATTTTCTGCCATCGTTATTGTGTACTCGGATGAAGGTATCAACTAGCAGCTGACATAGATGTTGAATTGGATGTCCAGAGAATAAAACTGCATTGAAGAATAACCTGGACACGGGTTATTCTGGATATCAAACGAAATTCTAATCTAAACTCAGGTGCAAAGTCCTCATCGTTATATATAATGACACAAAGCTACGGGAGATAACTCTAATTTAATTGGTTTTCTCGATGAATGGATGTGTAAAATCATTTGGAAAGTCGGACCAGTATATGAAGAGAATGACATATCCACGTATATCAGATATATAAGTATTTCACTAAAAATAATGTTTAATTACTTGTTTGGTATTGGTTACTGAATCGTCTTTACTGTTCATGGCGAGGATTCATTCCTCACTCTTTTTCATTTTATAGTGACTTTGGACTCAAGACGTTTGTGGAATAGTCAACAAGGAATGCTAATTACTCCTCCGATACACCTGATCTCACATTTAAACTTGAGATCTGTGTTGTCCAGATTTGTACATTATTTCCTGGATAAATGATGACTTGAAAATCACAAGAGGCTGTAACTTATATCTTCGATTTTATTCACGTTGATGATTAGTAAACATCACTATATTGTATGTCTAGAATGTATTGAAGCTTTTCTCATCATTCCCTTCTTTTATTCAGCACATTATTTTAAATGTTGCTAGATAAGTAGTCGGATGCCTCATAAAGTTTGTATTGATATTACCTCAATAGAGAGACCTACATCTCTTAACAACTACATGTGTTGTTTCTTCTTTCCCACGACGGTATTGATGATTGAATTTTGAAGTAAATTTTCAACTATAAGCAAGTGTTGCAGGATCTCAATGTCGACAAATACATGTCAAAACCTCCCGAATGCAAATGTTCAAAAACCCCATTCGTGTATATCCCTGCTTGCCACATTAGAACTGGGGACCTCAATTTTTTTCACAACGTAGGCCTACCTCTGAGGACCATGTTTGCCAAAGGATCGAATTATCGTGAGTCAAAATCCATAAACTGTAACCATGATTTTAAAATATTTTGGATTCTGTCAAAGATTACGCAAGAAAATGGACAAAACGTGAAAAAGATAACATCAACACTTTCCGATGCAGTCAGTGAGGTATTTGATACAAAAAACGATTCATAAACTCAGAGGGCCAATAAACACACATGCAACATCAATCTTCAAAGAACTTAATGTTGCCAAACAAATGTATTGCCTTCATGACAAATATGTTGTTGTGCCAGCAGATAAAGCCCCTTACAATATAGTTTTTTATATGCATATCACATTGTATAGCTTGTTTGATAAGGGACAATTCGACAAAACGCTTGGCAACCCGACATATACGCCTACAACGCTTACGATAAAAGAAATCATTGCCCATCATAGATGTTTTATGTTCCTTTGGGATTCCAACAAAAGATGCGAAACTAGATCTCTCCTTACTCCACTGGATTCCGAAATTACACAAGAATCTTTTCAAACAACGATTTATTGCTAGGTCAGCCAAATGCTCTACACAACCTCTTTCCAAACTTTTTTAAACATCTATCTTGACTGCTATTAAAAACTGGCTTCGCAGCTGTTGTGATCCCAGCCACTCATTGGGTGGTGTGAATCAGTGTGGATTTTTATGAATTCTAAATATTTTTTTGGAGTATGCAATCTAGTTCTCTCTCTACATATTAAAGCTTAAAACGTTTGACGTTTCAATCCTTTATTCAATTATTTCCCATTCTAAACTAAAAGTGAAGAAAAAAGAATTAGTTCAGCTTTGCTTTGTCTAAAAAAAAACGGCGAACGTCAATACAAATATCTCGTTCTAGGAATGGATAAACCACTCTTTATGAAAAACCTCTCTGATTCTAACAAAAAGTTTACTGAAAGTGCTATAATCAGTGCTTATTTGATTTACAAGATACTTAATGTGTTCGATGGAAGTTTTTTTTTCAACATATTGCCACAGTGGGTACTAATTGTGCTCCTCTTCTTGCTGACTTACTTCTTTATTCGTATGAGGCTAATTTTAAGCCTTTTAAAAAACAATGACAAGAACTCCCCCTATATAGATGACGTTCTTTCATTAAATAATTCCAAATTTGGTGACTATGTTGATAGCACCAATCCAAATGAGCTTTAAGTAAAGGATACCTCGGAAACCACCAGGTCTGCCTCAAACCTTGACCTTCACCTGGAGATTGACAATGAGAGACGGTTGAGAACAAAACTTTACGACGAAAGAGATGACTTCAATTCCGCTATGGCGAACTTTCCATTTTTAAGCAGTGGTGTTAAAACTGTGGAATGACAACGATTATGTTGGACTGAAACCAGTGTTAATGTTAAATAACGTGAACTCCTTGAAATTTTGTTTGAGTGTACAAATAAGTAAGTACTTGTTCAAAATACCGATTCGAACTCATGTCTTGACTTCGTTAAACGTTACTCAGACAGTTGAATTCAAATACGAATATTCGTAAATATTTGCTAATCCATTAATTGATAAGTGATTGGGTAGCCCACAGAAAACTAGGACGAACGGTGACATGGCAGTAGTCGTTTGTATTAAGACAAACAAACCTCTTCAGAAGTATTATCAATGATTCCTTAATGCTTGTTGTCAAGAGTACAGATATTGAAGGCAAACGGTAACATAAATACAATGTATTTTTTTTTTACTTGGAAAATAGTTCTTTACCCTCGCTTTGATATACATGTACTGCATGAATTGATACAACGATTAAAACTTTTTCATACTTGACTTTGAACCACTACTCGATGTAGACAACTGATTGTGTTAATCAGGACCCCTTACCATTTTACTATTCGGAATTAAATGCTTTGGTTTCATATAGTTGCAATGGTATAATGAAAACTTTAACTTTCAATTCACACATAACTGTTGTCCGATAAAGGAGTTTTGATAACAGAAATATAGGACTTAATTGAAATCTAAATACATGTATGTTAATGTCCAGTTACCATACTGTATCTGTTCTAGCGGCCACATTGGCAACTTAATTGGCGGCCATTGGAAAATTTACTTAAACGAAGCTAAGCACTTAATTACATTGAACTATAAATACACGTGTATACTATATGAAGCAACTGATTTATTCCTTTTTCCACAGAGAAAGACATTTACTGAACTCAAATTTTTTCATGAAACATTTAGTTTTACGACAGATGTAGTGACTTATCCCAGACACCTGGTCCCATCCCGTTTGGGACTCAGTTTGTTATTTTATGCTGAGACCGTTTTTTTTTAATAGTGTATTAACTAGGACTTAAAACTTCCAATATCCTTTGCTCCTTCTTCATTCTTACTTCACACAAATGACAATATCAATCTATCAGAAAAGCAATTTATCTGCACGCTACTTGCTCATGGACTTTAAAACAAAGAAAAAGAAAAGTGACTGACTTTGTTTTTTTTATTGTCATGAATAACATTTAGAATGTAACATAATAATAAAACAGAGACAACGGCCTCTCTGCTGATAGAAAATAATATAAACACTGAATTGTACAAACAGACACATGTAAACAAGAGCAAAACAAAAATGGTGCCTATTTCACTAAAACCATATAAAGTGTAAAATATCCCGTTCATGGATTTCGTAAAAAGGACATCAGTTCAGATTTTGATTTTATCTATGATAAAATTCATGTCATGAGAGGGAATTCATTGATTATATGGTTTCTAAAATAATTTTAATTAATACTTACACTTATGTGTTTTCGTGAAACAAGCTTTTAACCATACATATGCACACATTTTAAACATATACAAAACATAACAATTTAGACAGTAAAAGTACAATGACCACATAAATAAATAATGTAATTTTGATGTCTTTCTTTGGATGTAAATTACCCATAAATTTTGAAAATATGGACGTCGGTATCACATACATGTACTATTTTACACTCTTTAATGAATTCTGTTTAGGCATTCAGAGAGTACTGTGATGTGTGTAACTGTCCAAGCAGAAATCACATGTAGCATTAGATGCTAGAGGCGGGAGGCATCACTACAACATACCATTGTAAAGTAACCCATCTGAAGTGTAAGTGACGTAGGAGAAATCGTATGTATTAAAACACAATAACACTTAAATTTCACAGATGAAATTATCTGTTTCTGCACTGCTATGCCATATTGCAGATAAAAACCTTCATCTAAGGTAGATACAGTAGACATTGGCTAATTAACAAACTTGACATCAAAGACTTGACATAGAAACTGCCACCAATAATATTCTTTATCAAAATACTGTACGAGGTGTATACTTTCATGACTGACAGAGATAGAGATTTGAAAACAGGCAGAAATATACAGTAACCAATGTTATTTCAATGTTTAGGAGAAAGTTGATCCATTGTTTTTTATTAAGCATAAAAGTAAAAGTTGAGTTTGGGTAGGTATTCAGTAATTGCACTCATTCTGAAATACACAGTAAAGTATGTAAATACAATTTTGATTACTTCTTGAGGTTCTTGATAAATGCTTGTAATGAAGAGATTCTGACCAGATTCTGACCAGATTCATACATCCTTGTATTAAAAGTAGACCATGAAGAGATGAGGCAAAGTCAGCGGGTTCATGGAAGTTAGCAGTAAATTGTAATCAGGAGGTAGATAAGTTAAATAATACAGAATAAAATGAAGGACCTTTATGGCACTACTCTGGCTGAAGCAAGCTAGCCGAGTTCTACACTGTTGGACAAGCAACTGTTCTCAAACATTTGCAAAAAAAAAGATACAGATTAGGCAAAGATTTGAATAGCTGTGATAGAAAAAAAATAACCAAAACTAAACTAACGTTTAATACAGGTCGTTCCTTTCTTTTGATTGGACTCTTCCATATTCTTAAATCTGTTGACTTCTTAAGATACAGCCAAAGAATAGGTAACAATCATCATATATATATAGGTGAACTTCAGAGATTTAAACAAATAATATCTTTGAATGAGCTACAACATGGCGGTAATATACTAACCTCATGCAGGAATCTAACTTGATTTCTAATAAAGAGGATCTCCTTTTCTCTTCATTTGAAGAGACGCCATAACTCGGTTTAAGAGTGAATAGATGAATATTAACATTAATATGTAGTATGAAATTGATGTCATTGTAATTGTTTGTGACTTTGAAAGTTTTATTCACTTGCAAAATAATATACATGTATAAAGGTGTATGTCAAATGTGGAATTTCATATAAATCATACAGAATCCAAATTTCATAAATATTTCACCAAAAAATTAAGATAGGCAACTGAGGTAAAAAATAATGAATAATCAGAACCTGTAGAGTTATCATTTCTGTCATACGCAACAGACTTGTAAGAATCAATAAATGATGTATTGTATAGTACATTTACTTTCATCAGTGCTGGAGTGTGGGAGGGTCAATCATTACATATCAGTGTTCACCTCTATAGTGACTGTCATGTATGAGTGACATGTCAGTGTTCACCTCTGTAGTGACTGTCATGTATGAGTATATCAACATCAAATGTAGTGTAAGTTAATGTTTATGGCAGTGCTAATTCATAAAAATAATATCAGGCAATACTTTACAACATTTGTAACACACCTAAAATCTGAACATATGAACATGGAGGATATAGAGTAAGGGGAATGGGTAACAATACTGCATTGAAGTATTATCTGATATACAAGTCATAGGTAGCAGAAGCATATGCCAATACAGATTCAGTGTGGGGTATCAATGTTAAAAAATGGATACAGATAACAATTTTAAAAGATTAACACAAGAAACCAACCTCTAAATATATTTTACCTCAAATAGCGGTGTCACTACAAATAACATTTACATGTACCTGGTATATTCATGTTAAGTGTGGTAATTGTCACCAATAATGTATCAGAACTGTGATGACATGATAAACTTGATCAGAGAGTCGAAACCTTTGAAGGTCTCCACAACATTTTGCATCATTATTTCAGACTAAAACCTGATAGGGAGCTAATGCTTATGCTAATGAAGTTAACATGTTATATTTATCATCAATCTAATACACCATCATAGCACCATAAGAAAAGTTAAAGGATATCCAGTAACACTGGAAACAGTGATACAGATATCACAAAAACTATTATTGCCTCAAATACCGTAACTAATGTGTACTCAATTCCTGACTTTTGAACCAAAGAGAGAAATCATCCATCTTTATCTATAGAATGTGAGCAGTAAGTAACACGAAATGATAGATTTACACGGCTAACAACACGAGATGACAAAGGGGCACCTGCTAATCATCATAATAATGAGCACACTCAAAAAATCTCCATTAGGGTGCTGTGCAATCACACAAAACTTCCACCAGACCGTCCTGTACAACTGATAATAGCAAAGTATCTTTGTGAAAACCTTCTTTAACCTAAAAAGAATGTTTCTATTATTTATCAATTTAAGAATAACATATCAACAAAAGTAAATAACATTTGTGACTGAGTGATAGGACCTTTGATCAAAAAGTTGGATTAGGCCTTGGTATTAGGTGCATGTATGGTACATGTGAATCTAAAACATATGGATTTGATAAGATACTAAATAGGGTAATCAGGGTGTTGTCTGCAGTCATTTTGTGGATTACCAATCTCAGCATCAATAACACATCCAAAAGTACATAAAATTGAAACCAGGCAATTTGTACTTCGGTGGTTGAAGGGTAACTAATTAATAATTTGTCAGTCATTTCTATTCAAGTATCCAGAATACTGCGTGTCACTATCCCAAGTATTATCTTAATTTATTTAATCCCCCAAATCTTTGAGGAAAACAAAAACTATCTTCATAATGCAGATTAAGTAAAGCTTAGAAAAGAATTTCTCAGGAAATCAATGCAAACTGTCTACAGATTTAGAAATAGTTGGAATATACATGTAATCATGTAGCAATACAGTGATTCATCCTAAACTAACCACTATTAGATAAAGCAGACATAACTTTCAGAAGCTTTACAGAAAACAAATTTCATCTTACATTAATATATGAAATGGCCTAATATGCATCATTTTATTATAATGTACAGTTCTCATTTCACCAAATAAAAATGAAAAATGTCTTAACACCTATTAAGTACACCCATAGGAACACACTTAAAACAACAAATAGTGGCACTTAAATGATTAATACAGAGATACAGATAAAAAACAAATGATCGGACATAATATCTAAGGCATATAAATAAGTTGTTCAGTAAGTAACTATCAATGGATTGTGATGTATAATTGGATGGCTAGAAAATTGCACAACTAGTTGATTGATGATTTTTGCTCAATAAATATAAATGTCAACTGTACAAGACATATGTAAATGTCAATAAGTAAATACTTCTATATCTAACAAAAAGCTTGCCATTTAGAAGTGTACACTTCCATTTGAATATTAGGCACTTTTATGAACACTTTTTCATACAAATAAATATATGGAATAAAATCAAATGGAATGTAACTTATGTAATAGTTTCAGATCAAGTGTATTAAGATTTTCACACCACGTATCCCCTTGAACTTTAACCCCCCATGAAAAATTTGACCCCCTAAAAAAAGTGAAAAAGTATCTAATATAAAATAAATGTAAAAGATGTTTTTCAGAATATTAAACTCAAGTACAGACCTGTATAAATTTTGAGGTCAAAGTCGTTATGCACAAATTTCAAAGAAGGATTCTTAAAATATCTGAATCATAAATTACATATGTTGAAGCCTACACATGTAGACACAGAAGTTGCATATATTCTAACTATTTACATAAATTAAAGATATAATATACAGTCCATAAATTATGCTGCATCACATTGTAACATGATGTAAAAACTCTCATTAGCACTGAGACAAAAAACTACACAATAGTATTGAAATGTCATTACTGGGCCAAAGCACAGCTACAAAAGAGACTGTCATCCATAAAATTCCAACTCTGTATATTTCACTGAAATTCTTGGACCATGCGTATGTTGTTCAGTTCAAATATGATACATTAAATACAACTACATGTACAATATTTCTGTAAATCTTTTAAACACTACCAAAATACTGTTCTCTTCTATTTCTTAAAATTTGTTTTGTTCCTAAATTCCACAGCTTACAGCTAGGTACCATTTTCCATGTGATCTAACAACTTTTTCCTAGGTGTTGATGCACAGTTTGGAGACCCATTGTCATTCACTAGGCCTGAAATGTCATAATACATTTTAGAGTCATCTGTCGTAGGAGGAGTTATAATGTCTGTATTGTCCTCCATAATTAACTGTTCCTCCTCCCCATTTCTGTGGGAGTCGGCACTATAACCACTGTCCCCATTGTACTCATGAACCAGGTCATCCTGCTGCTCCAATACCTTAAGGGGATCACTGTCCGTATCTGAACTATCTTTAGTTTCCTCAAATTTACCATCGTCAGATTCCTCACTCTGATTCTGAAAGAAAACAAATTCATTGGTCAAAAAAGTGTATAGTGATATCTGTTTACCATTCTTAATGATACATTGAATTAGAAACATCAATTTTTAAGTTTTTCATACCTTTCAAATGAGCTAATTTATAGTACAGAAGGTAAGTGTAGATACCTCAGCTATAGGTATATAACAAGGCTGTGAACTGTATTTACTATTAGCTACCACACACTGTCTGGAGAGTAATAGTAGCAGTACAGCTATTTATTATTTTGACCACCATCTTTTTTTATGTGTATATAT
>JACSZP010029003.1:0-10335 GCA_016161895.1 Pinna nobilis
ATCCAGACCCCCGGCCTCTTGTCCCTCCTCCCCCACCGCTCCGATGAAAAAAGCTGGATCAGCAAATGCGCCGCTGGACCCCACCAGTGCGTAACCGTGGACCCACTAGGAGCCATACGGTAGCCCCATGCATAATCTTTGGGTTTTGGCCTGGTTCCATTGCGGCCATTGGGCGCTCGCATTTCCGAATTTATGATAACAATTCTCAACCCCCCCTTTGAAAAAATCCTGGATTCGCCTATGTGTACCTCCCTCATGAAAAACTTATATTTTCCTATTGATCCTTATCAAAATTTAGTCTCTCTCATGAGATTGAAAAGTCTCCCACAGAGAATTTTCTCAAGGTTGGCCAAGTCTGTGCAGTCTAACCTGCCTTAGCGACCCACAGATTTTAAGGGTAAACCTTTCCTATGTGACCTATATCAGTGGTTTCCAAAATGTATTTTCCCTATATAAATCACCTGAATTAAGAGACCACCTGTCATATGTGACCCTTTTTGCTTCTTCCCTTGGACGGTCTCATAACACAAGTTGGACTGTAAATGGAGACGTCACCGTATGTTGGTAAAGGTCTATACATTTATACCGTGGTCGGCACTTTTAAAAGATCATTGAGCAGAATAAGTGCTCTTTAACGTAGGATAGAAAAAGCTGGTCACTTCCGCAGAGCAGATTCGAATCCGCGATCTCTGGATCTAAAGGTCAATACGCTAACCACGGGATGTCACAAAATAAACCGAAATCGTTTGAAAATGTAGATATATGATCCCTCGCAAGAAATAACATAGAACCTGCCATACATTTAAGTTTGTGTACATTGAAATTAGTCGATCTATTGCACGAATAAAACATAGTAAAAACAACACCAGTACCGGTTGTAAAAGAAATAGCACGGTTGAAAATTTCCCTCGCTCATCATTGTTAAAGACAGCAATCATGAATACTAGTGACACAGTGATATGTTCGATGCCACATTTATACTTTTGGAAATGAACCAACATAATACCCCCCCCCCCCTCCCCACCCACACACAATAACAATAAAGAAAGGATATTCAAACATTTTTCCATTGTGACTTTAATAAAAAAAATGTTTTGCCAAAATCTAAAATAAATAAAACAAAAAGTAGAAGTACCAAGGGAGAGTGGAAAATCTAAGCCCTGACAAACACGGCAACTTGAGGAGTGATAATTAACAAATATTGCATGGGATGGGCCCAGGTGTCTAGAAGGACTCAGCATCCTCTGTTGGTATACCACACACAAAATAAAATCAACAGTAAGTTCTAGAAGTAGGCCTACAGTGGAACCTTGCTATTCAGCTCAAATGAGAGACTGACTAAATAGGTCTGATAAGTGTGGTGATTCTTCTTTTGAGGTGTGGGGCCTCGGTGGCCAAATGAATAGAGCATGGCACTTTATATCACTCAGTCTTTCAACTCTAGTCAGCGTTGGATTGAGCCCTGCTGGAACTATGTGAGAAGTATTGCCAGTCTACATGTGGAAGGCTGGTGGTCTCGTCCAAGGTTCTCTCCTCCACCAGTAAAAACTTGTAGCCGACATAAGACTGAAAGATTGTCGAGTGTGTCATAAAGCAAAAACAAATGCAGTTGAATCTCGAAAACTCGAAGTGCTTGGGATCGCTGATAAACTTTGAGTTTTCAAAAATACGATTATTATCCAGCTCAACGCTATTCCAGCGCCCAAATCCCTCTTATTCACTCTCATAAATAAATATTCTGTAATAATATAACACTGTCGTCCGTTTTGATTACTAAATAAACATGTGGTAATTACAATGTCTGCCAAAAATTCGCATCTCAAAAGATTGAGATAGTATTTCACAGGTATTTTAAGCTTTTGGTTGTGAGATTAATTCGAGAGATCGAAAATTTTGCCTTCGACGTTCGAAAGATCGAGATTAAATTTGCTTAATTTATTAAGGAAAAAAATAGGACCGTAGCTTTACATCGACAGATCGACATTCGAGTTTTCAAGGTTCGACTGTACATTTCTTTTTAGGTGGAGACTTTATAATAACCTTAAATGTAAAGGTAGTTTGTTGAACGAGGTGTTCTTAATGTAAAGTTGTACTGTACTTTCAAGTTCAGTCAACTGTTATACTAATGCATTGAAACTGAAGTTGTGAAGGTCCCACTCTAGATTCCTCAACACAGGTCAAGAAAAAAAGAAAGAAAAGGGTTTCAAATTTTGTCCTATGCTTGACACCTTGAGCCATGACATACCAAGATGTGCGACACAAAACTTGTATTTACTCTCTTCTGGGGGCTGTCATGACCCCACGGTAGCACTTTCACCTTCAGATTACCAGGTCGTGGGTTCAGTCCACTCAGTGGAGACAGTTAGCTTTTCCTGTCATGTGGAAAACTGAGTAAAAACTAAGGTCCTGTGTCATAGTAGTTGTGTTAAAGAACCCCAACGGCTCATCGACTGTAAGCATTGTGTTATGGCCAAACTAATACTGTAGCCCTTCAGCAGCGGCTTAAGCGACATGGCCGGTGGCCAGTAAATAATCCATTGGGCCAATAAAATTCTCATCTTACATGTAATTGGTGGCCCTGTAGTCCAGAAGAAATTCAGAAAAGAAATGGCTACTCTGTATACTTGAATTACACCTATTTGAATTTACCAAAATAATACATTCCTTTTTCAATCATAAATGAAAGTATCCTGTCATTCACACTGTATGTCCGCTGAAAAAAAATCCTACAATTTTCTATTTCATGCCGGCCAGTAGATTTTTGGTGGGGCCAGTAGATATTCTAAGCTACTGGCCCTGTGGGCCACCTAGGAAAAAGGGTTAATTGGAGCGCTGCATCAACATGTAAAAAGTTCTTAAGTGGGATGTTCAACAACAACAAAAACAGTAACTGTCTCCTCTAAAGGAAAAGAAAAGCAGAAAAAGTAACTGGTCTCAGTTGTCTTTATTAACATCTAAAACATTCTTAACATGTAAGACAATGAAATCAATCCTGTATTATACCTATGTACAGGTGGTGTAAAGAGTTGTGTAGGCCTACATTGATGCTAATTAACAATGGCAGCAAAATTCATCATTCTCATACTTATCAACTGAAGAAAATAGTTGATCTTATCTACATGTCAGACGAATTTTATTTCGGCACTTCCTTTCATTATAGATATGATTTAGTTTTAAAGATTCACTTGATCTCATTGCATATAACAGCAATTTAAAAATTAAAAAGGTAGAATTGACATGAAAATGTCAGCACTAATCATGTTTTGTCCATGTATTACATAGATAAGAAGGCATTGGTCATGTGAGTTAAACTCTTAAATTCCTATTTTCATAATTCATTCATCAGGGCACACCCTGTAGGTAGCCAATTTAACCATTGACTAATTTTTGTGGAAATTGGCTAAAAATAATTGGAATTGGATAATTTTCTGTCTAACAGTTTTTTTGTTGCTATGTAAAAAGTATATCTATTGAATGGTATCATATGGTCATAAAAGTTACCTGTTAAAACATAATATAAGAATGAATGTCAGGAAATAAAGGGGAGACGATTCAAAATGTATGGATACTAATAATGCCCAATGTGGCTAACAGATGTCATTCTATGTTAATAATGAAAACTATTTCACATACTGGTAAATGTTCATTGGCTAATAGAACTATCAATTGGCTAATAAAAATCTTGGTTGACTAATATTTTGGCTAACAATTTGAGCAGGTGAGCCCTGCATTCATGCGCAAGCACGCAAATCTCAAAACTGTTGTAAATTTGGTAAGAGCATCTTCATGAGCCAAGGTTCAAATTCATTTCCATGATATAAGGGAAACGAATCGGAACCTTTTCTCGCGAAGATGAAGTAACAGATCAGTCAAGTGATACGCTTTATAAATCTTTGGTTCTGCTTGACGTAAAAATGGAGAAAAGAGGATGAAACTATGGGTTGTACTTCCTTTTTAAACTATGATATCTACATTAAACATACATATTTTTTTTTATTTCATCAGCTGTACACTGTTAATGTGATTTTTTGTCTCTTCCTCTGTGAGGAAGTGAAGACTAAAAATGATTTCATGTATACATGTACAGTCTACCTGCCTTAGCGACCCACTGAATGAAAGGAAAACCTGTCTTAAATGTATGTGACCTAAATGAGTGGTTCCCAAAATGGCTTTTTCCTACATAAATCACTTGAATTAATAGACCACCTGTCATATGACAGTCTCCTAAAACAGGACTGTATCTTAAATACTGCAATTCCACAATTTTTTGCAGAACTACACCACTCGGCTACACATTATACAACCAAACCTGGAGAGCATTATTCTTTCTGACATACGCTAGGTTTGTTGATGCCAGTAAAATACATAAAATATTTTAAAAAAAAAAAGAAAGTAACATTAAGGAAAAATATAAGAACAGTATCCATGTTTCAGAGATCATCAGTTGTTGATCAAATCGATTAAAACTAGATCGAGTTGTCAGAAGACAACCAAGCCGGCATATGGATATAAAAACTAAAGGGGCTCAAATTTTCTAAAAGTACAACAAAGTCACTGGGTTAAAGGTCATGACTTAAATTAAAAGCCTGAATCTTGAAGATTCTACACATGAAATATCAAACCCCGATCTTTTTGTTGTTCTAAATATATAGCCAGGTTTGAAGACTTGTCTACAGATGTCAACGACAACGAAAATACTGGGGGCATGGCATTTACTCTCCAGAGTTTCATTCCGCTGAGCATTAAATTGACTGCACAAACAACTTAATTGAAACGTAGGAGTTCCACTTCAATTAGATTTGTTAGCTTGGTGTTCATAATATCTGTAATATCGATCAAAGGCAATCTAAACGCATTATGGTAACAACTGACTCATTATCAGAATTGTTTTAATTTCATTCTCTTATGATGTTTATATACAAATGAGCATACATATAAACATGTACATGTATGTCAAAGAAGAACAAAACCTGTGATGTGCAGTTGAAAGTTTGCAATTCCAATCCAGTCCGGTAATGTCTGATGTTTGGCAATTTTGAATATTGAATGAGTGATGTTGTCTGAATTAAATCTCCCTGAATTAACTCAATTTTGAACAGTTTCTCAAAGAGAATCTCCCAAAACAAAGCTGCAAAATTGAACCTCAAACTTTTGCCAAAACTCTGAGGGGTGTTCCATCTTAAAAATATTAGATCCTCCTAGTGCCTGTTAGAAAGCTTAGATCTTGGTGGTGCTTGTGGGTTTGTTGTCATCTTGTTTTTCCTGTTTTGAAGATGCAGAGTCAGAAACTTCTTCTGTTTTTAATTTGTCATATAAATCGTGTTTCCATTGACCAGAACCATGATCAGCTTTGTCTCTTCTGCCTAGAAAATCTGAAAATACAAACAATTCAAAGCCTGAGTCACACTGCCGTGTATGAGGCTCTGCGTTTTATAATGTTTTGAAAATGCAGCAAAATGGCATTATGTGTAATCATAGTGAATCCGTACCAAAATGTAGGTTTCATTGTCGTATACGTGACGGTACCTGACATCTAAAAGCATCACATCGTATACTTTAAACTGATTAAAACACAAGTAGAGATGTCACATATTGCAAAATATAGCAGTAAGACCTACGTTTTGGTAAAATTCAACTATGATTTCTTATGTTTTATTAAGTATAATGCCATATCTATGCATTTTAAAAACGTAGTAAAACCTAGAAGCTAATCTGTGACCGTGTGCCTTAGGCTTAACAGGAATGTATAAAACAAAAGAAATAAAACACTCTTTTCCACAAATTTTACACCACCTGGCTTTTATCAAGGTATTGTATGGTATTGTTGTCTAATGTCCCACTCAAGAATCTTTCACTCATATGGAGACGTTACGGTGTGCCGGTGAAGGGCTACAAATTTTGCCTATGCTCGGCACTGCTGGCCGTAGAGCAGGAAGGGTTCTTTACTGTGACAAGGAGCCTCAGTTTTTACTGTCTCATCCGAACAACAGGGACAGCCAACCGCGGAGTGGCACTGACGCGGCTCGAACCCAGATCTTCCGATTCGAAGTNNTCAACCGCTTGATAAAGGCCAGGTGGCCGAAAACTTGTGTGAAATAAAAAATGATTTCATAATTCTACTTTTCTGTACTAGCAATTTAAAAATATACAAGAAATTATCCAAAGAATAATACAGGAATTGGTGGCAGCTAGAGTCCCAGCTGTGGAATTACAGACTCATTCCTTTGGATGAGGGGCCATGAGTGCAAAAGTTAGCGGGATCCTTCAATGTTTGGGATAAAGTCTTTAGCAATCTAAGAAGCTAGCATAACCCTGACACTCTTACAATATAAATGAGGTTTTAAACATCGTATAACAAGTGTTTAAAAATCGATACATACTTGACTCCCTAGGTCTGGTAAAATTGGAGGAGTACCCTCTGCCTCTTCCTCGACTTCTGAATCCTCCCCTACCTCGGAACGTTCCTCGGGATGAGCCTCTTGAACGGAAGAATCGCCCCCTGCCTCGTCTGAAAGTGCTAAACTGTTGATCCTCCTCTCTGACGTCATGCTGTTACAGGAAAAGTAGAAATCAGTTACCTCCCCTGATCATGGAATTTCTGGCCAGGACTCCCTGACCTTCACTTACTAAGAAGTATCTGGTAAGTTTCATTCAACTATTAACCAATCAATCAACAACAATTTGTTATGGAAATTTGGTTGGTTGCTTGTTGCCCGTATTGTAAAATATCCAACTCCAGATACTTTCACTTAAATGGAGACGTCTTCAATGCTGGTGAACTCCAACAAATTTGGCCTTTGAACTGAAACTTTGAGCAAAGAGGGTTCTTTAAAGTGTCAACACTTACAGCAATATTTGATACAAGTTTTTACTGACTCTTCTGAAAGACAGCAAAAGCTAATCCCAGCACAGAGTGGACTCAAATCCACGGCCTCGTGATCAGAAGGTGAACACGCTAACTGCTGAGCTAAACTGGCCCAATATAGGATGTTAACAGCTGTGACATTCAGACATACAATATATATGTATAGATGATCACTGAACTGCCATTGCTTTTTTTGGTGGTTTAATTTTTGCTTATGCCACACTCAACAATCTTTTAGTCATACAGTGACAGTCACTTTTTATTGGTGGAGGAGAGAACCCAGTTACAGATGTTCTTGGGAATAGACCATCAGCCTTGCACAGGTAAACTGGCAAACTTCCTCACTTAATCAATTCAGGTTCCAGCAAGAAACAAACCTACATTGACAAACAGGTGAAAGACAAAGTGGTTTAACACATAATGCTTTAACCATTAGGCTATGCAGGCCCCTGCTTTTGCTTGTGAACTTTTATGATCATTTAAGTTATATCAAGCAAATGTAAAGAACACTTTTCTATATGGTGAGGAGGGCTTATCAAGGTCACCTCTTGACAGGAAAACTCAAAAAATTTAAGATTGTTTTTGTGGAACTCACCTCCTGACCTACCATAAACCACCTCATAACAACATAATTTGAAAGTTTGATACAAGCAAAGAGAACATTAAATCAGGGACTGTATTCATAAAGCATCTGTACACTTACCACATCCATTAAATAATGGGGATTCATTCAGCAACAAACAATTTTGTAGTCACAAAACATACAGATATTTTGCACTTGTAAACTTGTCAGATTGTTGCTGTTACAGCTTTGTGAGTATGACATAACCCTTCTGCAAATGTTGCATAAACTTTGTGTAAATGGTGGGTAAAATCGCAATTGCAGAATTTCCGCATGCTTCATGAATGAGGTCCTTGGTTGAATAGTAATAAATAACAAAATATTCATATTTACCTCATAGTAATTTGGATTCTTTGGGATAGACTCTGGTTTGTCAAATTTATATTTGTCTGAAAAAAAAAATAGATTCACCAATGTAAAAATGACAAAGTCACAGAAATTGATTATTTGGAAGTTCACATTTGTGCACATGCCTTCCTGAACCAAGTATAAAGTCTTTATTATTACCTGAATTTGTATGTACAGTAAAATCTTACTCAAGGTTTTAATGGCTTGGATTGAAAATGGAATCATTTATATGCATCTATATTTGCTGCAATTTTTTCTTCAACCTATACACCCTATCATCCTATGTAATAAATATTATTTTCTGATTTTGCATTATAAAAGAAAACAGGAAATTGTCTTGATTAAGCACAACTAAATCAAATGTCTCCCCTTCTACAAAAATGAATGAGTAATGTGGTGTTTTTTAATAAAGGGCAATAACTCTGCAATTAAAGGGATTATCCTTGAATTTTTTTTATGATACATCGTCTTAATGTCATAACTATGTATACCAAATATTATCATTTTATCTCAAATACATAGATAGTTATGTTCTAGACAGTAATTTTTTAACAAAGAGCCAACCCTATAATTTTTGTTCATGACACCTCGTCTTGATGTCATTATCATTCATACCAAATATCATCATCCTATCTTAGGTGCAAAGAGAGTTATGCTCCGGACACGAAATTATTGGAAGAAGTAGAAGAAGAAAAAGAAAGAAAAAACTCGTACAAAAACAATATGTCTTCCTTTGAAGAAGGGGGGGACATAATTATGAATAACTCTCTTGTGAAAACCAAACAAAGTGCATAGACTATAACAGTAGTTGATGCTCTGAATATATCAAAATATGTTTGGTATATCTCTAATCAAGAGTACATCTTTCCAACTGCAAATTCAGCTTTAAGGTCAGCACAGCATCTGATTATAAATTACAATTCTATTTAAAGGGTACAATCTGTTGACTTGCCTGGCCTATTTTTGAAGTCTGGTAAATTATCCCTCTCTTTTCTCCCACTTCGATGTCTATCATCTGAAATTTAAAAAAAAAAAGTATTATGAAAAATCCTGATCTTAAAATCATTTTACCCCAAAAGTATGGCCATTATGGAGTAATAGTGAGAGCTTGAGAAAATAAACCGTAAACAAAAGCTGTTTGTAAATCAGTTATGCTTTGCTTCCCTACAAACAAAAACAGTAGATCATTGGAAATTTCAACAGATAATCATGAATAATTCTGTCAAAATTTGTGTGATGGTAAGCAAATTAAAATTGGACCAACACACTCCAATGATGCATCTGTATGCAAAATTTCATTACATTATCTACATCCATAGCAGAAATATTGAATGGAAACTATACGAGTTATTGAAAATTTTCTACATTTCAGGGATGTAACTCTCAAGAATTTTGTTGATGGTGGTAAATAAAGGAACTTGACCGAGATTTTCAAACGATGTATCTGCATGCAAAATTTCATCTCGATATATGTTGTTGTTGCGTTGTTGTTTAACGTCCCACTCAAGAATATTTCACTCATATGGAGACATCACCGTGTGCCGGTGAAGGGCGACAATTTTTGCTTGTGCTCGGCACTGCTGGCCGTAGAGCAGGGAGGGTTCTTTAACGTGCCAACACCTACTGTGACACAGGACCTCTGGTTTTTACTGTCTCATCCGAAAGACAGGGACGGCCAACCGCGGAGTGGCGCAGTATGAACCGAACCCTGGACTCCTCGGCTCGAAGTCCAACACGCTAACCACTCAGCCACGGAGGCCCCCTTGATATATGTACCTTTTGCAGAGATACTGAACGGAAAATGTGAATTAGTGGAAATCTCCCTGGATTTCAGGTGCTTGATCATCACAAGATTTATTTTATGGTGACCAAATGGAAACTTCATTTAGATCCCGCATATCCTCATGATTTATCAATATGCCAAATTTCATTTCAATATGTGCACCTGTTGCACCTAATGAATAGAAAGTCTTGGTGTATACCAACTGACGGCAGCAAAGTAATACTGTAAATTGGGATATCATAATTATGGCGTCGCCAAAATTTGGCCACTTTGGTCTCAAAATGATAGGTTATTTTTTGGCCAGTTAAATTTTGGCCATTTAGGTTTATACCGTATTAAAATTGGTCTACCATCAAATTACTGTCATTTAAAACAATAAAACATCTGATCAGTCAAACAATTGTCTACGGTATGATAAGATTTTTGTGAAGTGAATGAACTCGCTTAGGAAAGGTATAATTACATTTAATTACATGTAGATCTATGTATAGTTAATTATCCTGCAGACCCGTCCTGTACACATTTCTTTTGTTATAGCAGTGTACATATGAATATATGATATATGGCATGAATAGAAAATGTCACACGGTACTAAAACAAACACAGATTTACCTGTATTGTAATTACATCATGTTAGGGTACAGACGATCTATAAACAACCGGAACAGTATTTGTAAACTCTAGAAACATTTCTGGATTAATGTTTGAAACGGATCC
>JACSZP010029011.1:0-10315 GCA_016161895.1 Pinna nobilis
TTTTTTCATTTTATTTCATTCGTTATTTTTTTATTTATCTATTTTGTTATTATTAATGAAACTGAAGTCTGGTTCCCGCTAACACAACGAAAATCCAGAGTGACCACGGGAACCAGACTACCGAAACTGACATCTCGAAGTCAATAAACACTTCCGGTTGTCGTATTTTAGTATACAAAAAATATAAAAATCGCTGTAATTCAAATTTCTGTGAATATTATTGTCATAGCTACATCAGACTGTCAGCGGCAGTTAGCGAAGAAGGTACTGACATTCTGTTTGTGATATTTTGCATGTTTTTTCTAGGAGAGATACGTTGTTTTAACCCTCCAGACTCGAAGTTAAGCAGACTTTACGTAGATGCTTTTTTCTATGGATTGGTATGGCCATAATGATTGGTTAGTCCCCCAACTAACATGGCGTCAAAAGCTATCAGATATTGCTTGACATGTAAGACTTGCCGGACAATTGTTGTTCCAAGGTGGCATTCTGCCCATTTTTGGCCTTTAATTTTTAAGATTTGTTGGCAGACTCGCCCGTATATTTCTGATGTTTTGGAATTTTCTGATCCAACGAACATTTTTGTCCGAGGTTCAGATAAACTTCTATTTTGGGTCCAGATAAGTTTACATCAAGTGTCATTGTTGCTAGGGTTGCTCATCCGATATTGGGGCAATATGCAATATCATGAATTTTAAAGGATTAACTATCGCTGCTTTTTCCTTATCATTGCCCACACCAACAATTTTGCATGCATATGTGTTTTTGTATGATTTAATTGACAATATAATTTAATATGCATTACATTAAAAAAGTGTCGTCTGTATTTTCTGCCTGATACGAGAGAAGCATATGACAGACGATGAAAGTTTCACGGTGACCACTTGGTTCCCAGTTCACATCGCCACCTGGCGTACATGAGATATATTGCAGCGTAACCACTTGGTTCCCAGTTCACATCGCCACCTGGTGTACATGAGATATATTGCAGGGTAACCACTTGGTTCCCAGTTCACAACGCCACCTGGCGTACATGAGATATATTGCAGGGTAACCACTTGGTTCCCAGTTCACAACGCCACCTGGCGTACATGAGATATATTGCAGGGTACTTGGTTCCCAGTTACATCGCCACCTGGCGTATATATGATATTGCAGGGTAACCACTTGGTTCCCAGTTACATCGCCACTTGGCTGACGTAGAAATTTGTGAGGTAATTACGTTTTTGTCCTCTTTTCGTTATATAGGTGTACATTCTTTATGAACATTCATCAGGGCTGGGCACCATAAAACTTGTGAATTTACTTAAGTCTGAAAATATTCTCAAATCCAGCGAATCCTGATTTCTGATTGGCAGAGAGACTGGATTCTCAGACTTAAGTCAATTTTCAAGGTTTATGGTGCCCAACCCTGATCCTGCCCATTCTTAACAGAAAAGTTTATTTATGATTTTTCATATATTACGTATTGCAGATGCATTTAAACTACGTGAATGGACCAATATATAACAAAGTGAACATTCGGCATTAGGAGATCTGGCTTCCTCGCTTTCTTCATTGATTCGAAAATCTAAATTGGAAAACACTTTTAAAACTATAATACTAATTTCAGACAATGTTGTAATTGGTGTGCGGGTTTTAGTATTTCTCCTTTACCTGCTACTGACTATTTTGTGAGTCTTTACGTGAATCATCTTCTTCAAAAAGGATGTGGCGTCACAAAAGTGAATCAGTCAATATACAGCATTAAGTGGGCCCACGAGATTGCTGAATTTTCCAACCCATGTGATTCTTTTCTTGTTAGAAGTTCAGCTCAACGAGCGAGAAGGTTGTTAAGCAGACAGCCTGTTAAGAAAGAATCTATTTCGTCTGATATTCTACAAAATATCGTGAAACATTTCGGTCATAATTCAAACCTTTATGACAAGTGCACTGTTACCATGTGTATCATCGCTTATTGTGGCTTCTTAAGATTTTCTGAACTGGTCAATTTAAAGATGTTCAGACATCGAGTTTCATGACCAACATATAACTTTATTCATTGAAAAGAGCAAGACTGACCAGTTTAGAGACGGTCGGTGGGTTTTTATTGCTAAGTTGGATACAATATCATGTCCATTCCGAATCCTGAAAGATTACATGTCACTAGGGAAGCTGGATACTTGTGACGCAGGGTATTTATTCCGGCAGTTGTCTTACTGCAAAAAGTCTCAAACCTACAAAGTACGTAACCTTGGAAAATTGTCTTATACCAGAGTCCGTGAACTTCTTTTAGAAAAATTGGTTTTTCTGGGGTTAAAACCGACGGATTTTGGTTTGCACTCACTTAGATCTGGTGGTGCTACAGCAGCTGCTAATGCAGGTGTATCCGACAGATTGTTCAAGAAACATGGAAGATGGAAGTCAGAAAAAGCCAAAGACGGTTACGTTAAGGAAAATTTACAATCTCTTTTGTCAGTTTCTAAGAACTTGGGCCTTAAAAAAAATCATTTTCACATATAGGAGTTTTATAACTTAAATAAAACTAAGAATAAATCTAGTTTTCATCTGCCCGTTCTTTGTTTATAAAGACTCCCAAATAGTGTTGTGTTTAGTTGATAAATATTTTATTGCCGTTTGAGCAGAGCGAACTAGACAACAAATGAATTTATCTATGTTGCACTGAACAATTGAAGTAACAGCCAGGTATAAAGGTGTTATAGCGTCTCTGATTGGTCGGAGAATGGTCAGTATTTGCACGAGAAGTTTATACAGGCCGAGCAAGTGCTCGTCATTTACGCCACTGCCACGCACCTGCTTAGTTGATTTTCAAATTAAAAAAAAAAAATACCACGGTTTTATACTAATTTTCTTTATTTTCAGATTTTTAAGAGAATGAACTTATGATGCCCGGACGACCTAGCCTATGTTAATTTATTCATTTTTATTGAATTAACTCTTCATGCTGCGTGCGTGGCAAGAGGCGACTCCCAAATAGCGTTGTGTTTAGTTGATAAATATGCTATTGCCGTTTGAGCAGAGCGAATAAGACAATTAGATAATAAAACTGAATTACAGTCCGTGCGTTTCTCTTTTAGACGTGGCGTGATTGAGAGAAGCGTCTCAGTAATATTTCACCTATTTACACACTATAGAGCACGTTTATTTTACTGGTAACATCTCTGAGGTAAGCACGTTTTATTATTTAACTTATTATATGCCATATTTGTCAATATTTCGGTCCTAAAACTACCAGTTACGGAATTTCCGAAATAACAAATTCTATATCGCATTTTCGTTGATAAATGATCTTTATATGTACTGTATATTGCTATAATTATGTGTCTATATGTACTGCCTTAGTGTAAAGAAACAACCCGCAGTCAGTTTAAAACATTATTCACCTTGATATAGTGTTGAGTTGGTGAAAGGATACAAAGTAAAAGAGAAACCGTTTAAACATCTTGACCAAAACTTGGACTAACAACATACATAAACATGCGGTTTAGCTAAACACACATAGAATGTAGGCCAACTATGGCAAAAATGGCGCACCATAGAAAATATTTTACTTGAACAGGATTTCAATGCAGAATGTTAAATAAAACCACTAGAACACTCGCATAGGCTTAGATATATGTTATATACTAGTAGTAAATGTATGCATAGGTCAAATATAAGTGAAAAAGCCACCTATGTGCAGACTAGAGGTACACGGCGAGTCGCCATGTGACAAACAATGCTACCTTACCACGAGTCACGTGGAGCGGAGAAAAGCTAATACACTGAACTTAAATGGGAATATGCTTACATTGTGGCCAGCCGAGGCTACGCAAAACCCTGGAAGTTGAGATCCGAAAAATGAGCAGGAGGTCTGCTGTTCCGCGCCATGTTTGCAAGGTCCGATAACTCTATGCCAAATTACCAAAAGTATGGAGCGCTGTTTGCGCCATAAAGAATAATACAAAAATACCGTACTGAAAAATGTAAACAATGCAAAATTACATAGAAATTAAGAACAGTTCCAGGACACTATAAGTAACGGTTGCAGTTTTGGTTATCATTGACAGTTCACACGTAAAGTGCCTGTATCTGCCGAATAGTTACGATGGACAGTTTCGGCCATAATTGGCAATGAGTATGTGACGTGTATCGCTTGATATAGCTATTCTATATCTTGTGTTATGACCTATGTGCATAGTGTGAAGCCTCCAATGCTTTATTAGTTAGTCTAGCATAACTAATAGCTGAGTGTGTAACGTAAAGCAATTACTACTTATCATATAATGATTACAACTGAGTATGTAATGTGTGTTGTATGGCCAGCCATTAGTGCCAGTATTTGTTCCGCTAGTTGTAGTTGTATTTGTGTGTGTAGCTACTAGTGCTACGATAGTACACTAAACTATCGTTTGTTATTGTGTAGGTCCGAATCCTAACCCTAGTTCGAATCCTAATCATAGTCTACGAACAGGAAGTACCCAGTCTAGTAATACCGGAAGCTTACCGGAAGTATGTGTACATGAGTGACAGGCTGCGTGATATGGATGCACTGTAACTCATTGACGAATTGATACCAGAACCAATACCAGATCACTTTTGTAACATTTGTCATTAATAAATATTCATCAATATATGACTGAATCCCTTATATGTTTGCGGACAGACTCGGAAATCTGTGACAAAATGGTGTCAGAAGTTGGATCAAACTAAGCGATTCAAACTAAGGGATTCAAGCTAAGGGATTCAAACTGAAGGAGTGCCAACAGTGGGAAGCATACTATTGGATATCAACTTCAATTTTGCATATCATTTGAGAACATTTGGTGATATATCACTAATGCTGATTGTGAAATACTGATGAGTTTAATTCAAGGATAGTGAGGAATAGTGAAAGACTTGAATCAATTCAGTTATAAGAACTATTTAAATTTGATGATAAACTATTTTACAGAACATTTTTGTTAGAATAACCACAAGGATTCATGTTTGATTCACTTGTATTTACATTCATTTTGTTTTGTTGTGCGAATTGTCATCGTTTGTCTATTTTTGTAGAATTGTCCAGTTCTGGTTGTTTGGGACCTCAGAGAAACCAAAACGGAAAAGAAACAGGAAATTGGAATGGAAATGAAAATGAGAACAGGATAAGAAGTTGTTGCTGTCTCAGTAAGTTGGACCAGAACTTAAACTTTTGCATTTCTACTAACACACATGCATGGCTAGATTTAAAAACAGTTACTTTTTGTAGAGGTGTTACCAGTAAAGTTTGGTTCATTCCAAAGTTTTCAGTCATTTTCGTCTCCATAAGTCAGGGTTTTGAAAACAAAACTATGACGGAAATGGATACACTGAATGNNTGAAGAGTCATTAGGATTAAAAGACTCTGAGTTGACTGATTTTGTGAAAGACCAGCAAGCGCTTCAGAGAGAAAAGAAAAAGGCCGAAAGAGAATTAGAGAGAGAACAATTACAAATACAGGACGAAAGAGAGAAATTGAAAATAGAAGTAGAGAGGGAGAAAATGAAAATGAAATCAGAAATTGAAAGTGACAAAGGTGTAGCCACGCCTAAAGTACCAAAACTCCCAGTATTTGATGATACACGTGACGAGATGGATAGCTATCTTCTCAGGTTTGAAAGATATGCTGAGGCTCAGAGGTGGAGGCCTTCAGATTGGGCCATCAATTTAAGTGCACTTTTAAAAGAGAAAGCTCTAGACGTTTATGATTTAATGCCTAAAACTTATGACCCTTTAAAGAGAGCTTTATTGCCACGTTTTGAGTTGACAGATGACGGTTTTTAAAAAAGAAATTTAGAGCATGTAGGCCTGAGCCAAGTGAGACCTTTTCACAATTCGCGGTCAGACTGAGTAGTCATTTTGATAGTTGGATCGAGATGGCAGACACACCACTATCTTTTGAAGGGTTATGTAACCTTATGCCACATGACCAGTTTTACCATATCTGCAGCCAAGATTTGATATTGTTTCTAAAAGAGCGTGTTCCAGAAAGTTTAGACAAAATGGCAGAATTAGCCGATCAGTTTAAAGATGCTCGCAACCTTAGTGCAATACAAGCGATAGGTAAGGGCAAATCTCACAGAGTAAAAAAACCAGATTAGGTGAGAAAAGTTGACCACTCTGAAAACAACGACAAGTATAACATCAAAAACAAATTTGTGCCAAAAAGTGAGCGTAAATGTTACAACTGTCACAAGGTTGGTCACATTGCTTCAGAATGGAGGTCAAGGGTAGATGGGAATATAGTTTTACAGGTTTTACAGGAAAATGATTCTACAGAGGTAGGGTTACTGAATACATCAGAGCCAGATTCAGTAGTAGATCCAAAGACTTCAAAGTCGAATGCTACAGTCACATCGTCATGCTATCGGAATTCTGGGCTCACAATACCGATATTTGCAGGATATGTAAATGGTAAACCGGTGACAGTATTACGCGACACTGGCTGTAGCGGCATTGTAGTTAGGCAGAGTAAAATACTCAATGAAAATTTTGTAGTAAGCAAAGAACAGGTCTGTGTTTTGGCCGATGGGTCAAAGATAACAGTACCCATTGCTGAAGTGTTCACTGACACACCTTATTTGCACGGTAAATACCAAGTATGGTGCATGCAAAACCCGGTATATGATTTGATTGTTGGAAATGTCCCTGACGCGAGACCAGCAGAAAAACCAAATATAGATTGGCAGGTAAGTGCTGTTGAGACTAGACAGCAAAAACGAAACAATGAGAAACCCTATCCTTCATTAAAGGTTCTAGAAATCATAAAGGACAAGATAGATCCTCAGGTAATGAGAATAGCTCAGGAGGAAGATGAGATACTGGCGCGATTGTGGGAGCATGCGTCAAAGAACACTAAACACATTAAGAAAAATGGTGTTGTAAGATGGTACAAGAGAAATGGTCTTTTGTTTAGAGAGTTTTCTAAGCGAGACGGTAATCTGAACAAGGTATATAGTCAGCTAGTTGTACCAGAGAAATTTCGGGGTCTAGTTATGAAAACCAAGAAAAGATCCCTGAAGGTAGGTGACAAAGCTCTTGTTCTATTACCAACGGACAATAACAAGTTATTGTTTCAGTGGAAAGGACCATACGAGGTAACTAGCAAGGTCAACAGAGTAGACTACCAGTTGAATGTGAAAGGTAAAAGAAAAACATTTCACATAAACATGCTTAAGAAGTATGTAGAGAGACCTAACTCTGACTTGATCCAAGTGGAAGACAGTACTTTTTGTACGGTGAATACGACGGTTGTCGATTGTGTCGACAATGAAAACCAGGAAGGTAGGTTAGATGTGTTTCCAGTAGCAAGAGAAACCGTAAGTACATTACCAGACTTTAGTCTGTCACTTCCATCAGATGAGCAAAAGCAACTATTCAGTTTAATCAAAAGTTATGATGATGTTTTCAAAAATGAACCAGGTTGCAGTAATGTATTAGAGCATCATTTACGACGTGAAAGACCGTTCCAGGTGAAAAATCGCCAAATTCCGTACTCGATGCAGGAGACAGTGAATAAAGAGATCAGTGACATGATAGACATGGATATCATAGAACCTTCAGAATCTCCATACTGTTCCTCTATCGTACTTGTGCCGAAGAAGGACGGTACACACCGTTTTTGTATTGACTTCAGGCTATTGAATAGTCAGACAGTTTTTGACTCTGAACCAATGTCTGACCCTGATGAAATGCTTTCAAAACTTTCAGGACACAGATATTTTTCTAAAATCGATCTTACAAAAGGGTATTGGCAACTCAAATTGTCAAAGAGTGCGAAAACTAAAACTGCATTTAGAACTAGTAAAGGGATGTTTCAAGTTAAGGTCAAGCCCTTTGGGATAGTAACAGCTCCAGCCACGTTTTCCCGCCTCATGCGTAGGGTACTGCATGGGATGGAAAACACGGACAACTTCCTGGGTGATATTTAAGTATTCAGTTAATCTTTTGATGAGCATCTTGAGAAACTTCTTGAGAAACTTGACATTTTTTTTTTCAGCGTCTGAGAGAAGCAGGTCTAACTGCTAAACCAAGTAAATGTTAATTTTGTTACCCAAGTCTTGTAGTTTTAGTCTTTTTGTCTCTGTGGGTTTTATCGTAAATTTGTACCCAATTTCTCACATATTGCCTTACCACTTACAGACCTGACTAAGAAAGGATGTCCTTCAAAACTTGTATGGGAACAGAATCATGAGCTCGCTTTTCAGTCATTAAAATCAGCACTGACTAAATTTCCAATTTTGAAGTTGCCAAATCTTGAGGAAACGTTCATACTTCAGACTGATGCTTCGGATAGAGGTTTAAGGGCTGTTCAACTACCAATCGCTTATGCTAGTAGGAATATTAAAGAGTGTGAGCGATCGTATTCTACTTTCGAGAAAGAGTGTTTGGCAATAGTGTGGGCCATACAAACATTTCAGAAGTATCCGTATGGACGAGAATTTATATACGAGACTGACCACGGTCTATTGATATACCTCAATAAGTCAAAGGTCACAAATCCTAGACTGATACGTTGGGCACTTTGTCTACAGCCCTACGGGTTCAAGATCAAGGCAATCAAGGGTAAAAACAAAGTAGGCGCAGACTTCCTGAGCCGATTGTAGATATGTATGAGATATTCAAATATTGTGTATTTGTTTTATTCTATATTTAAGTGTGTTGTAAAGTACTTCGTACTTCCAGAAAAGGGGAGATAATTGTCACATTGAAATTATCCTAACCTTATTTTACCCTGTACCAGTTGAATTATAATATGAATCATGGCTATAATATACACAATATCACTTAAATATAACATGTATACCTATACCACTAATCGAACACACCCTTAACCCGTTTGGAACCTCTGCTACTTACCTGTACAGGTACCTTACCTATACTGGACAACTGAATTACAATCCGTGCGTTTCACTTTTAGACGTGGCGTGATTGAGAGAAGTGTCTCAGTAATAATTCACCAATTTGCACACTATAGAGCACGTTTATTTAACTGGTCAAGCTTCTCTGAGGTAAGCACATTTTATTCTTTTATTTATTATATGCCATATTTGTCGATATTTCGGTCCTAGAACTCCCAGTTACGGAATTTCCGAAATAAAAAATTCTATATCGCATTTTCGTTGATAAGTGATCTTTATATGTAATGCTATAATTATGTGTCTATAAGTAACGGCTGCAGTTTTGGTAACATGGATAGTTCACACGTAAAGTACCTGTATCTGCCGAATAGTTACGGTGGACAGTTTCGGTCATAATTGGTAATGCGTATGTGACGTGTATAGCTTGATATGGCTATTCTATATCTTGTCGTATGACCTATGTGTATAATGTGAAGCCCCCGGTGCTTTATTAGTTAGTCTAGCATAACTCATAGCTGAGTGTGTAACGTAAAGCAATTACTGCTCATCATATAATGATTACAATTGAGTATGAAATGTGTGTTGTATGGCCAGGCATTAGAGCCAATATTTGTTATGCTAGTTGTAGTTGTATTTGTGTGTGTACCTACTAGTGCTACGATAGTACACTAAACTATCGATTTGTTATAGTGTAGGTCCGAATCCTAATCTTAGTCCGAATCCAAATTATAGTCTACGGACAGGAAGTACACAGTCCAGAAATACCAGAAGCTTACCGGAAGTATGTGTACATGAGTGACAGGCTACGTGATATGGATGCACCGTAACTCATTGACGAATTGATACCAGAACCAATTACAGATTACTATGTAACATTTGTCATTAATAAATATTCATCCCTTTTATGTTTGCGGACATACTCGGAAATCTGTGACAGACATTTTCGATTTTAAATCGAAATTTGTTTATTTCTTTCTTATTTCCTAATTGAGAAGCTTGATTTTCTTACATGAAATACTAGAATCCATCTCATAAGTACCGATACGGAACAATACGGTTGATTACTCTCTTACATTTGATTTAAAACCCACCATTGTTACTTCCCTACCTTAGTTGTTACTCAAGCTTTTTAACCATGCGTATTATTCCATGTTATGTTCTCTGTTATTCAAATATACTTAATTTAATGAATTTTACAATGTTGATAAACAACAATCGGACGCCATGTCACCTGACAGAATTCAATATCGGAAGTTGGGACATAGTCTGGTTCCCGTTCTTACATGAAATACATAAACTAAACATAGTAACGGATCGTATGGTATATGCAACATTTCCGTACTCTGAAGGAAATCGAAATAAATGCCGATTTTTGAGTTTTTCTCAAGTTTTTCAAAATTTACTGTTTTCATAGAAATTTCCTTATTTCTTCCTTATTTCTTCCTTATTTCTCA
>JACSZP010029027.1:203-11285 GCA_016161895.1 Pinna nobilis
GTAACAGTCACAGGATGAAAAATGTGGTTTCAGCAAAACTGAAACTATGCGGAAACCCCGCTGAAACCTGAAGTAGGAGTTTCCTGTATAGTTTCCGCAGTGCGGAAACCACTACTTAGTTTCAGCCTGGTTTCCCAACTAGTTGTGTTTTGGTATTGCAATTACAGACACTGCTGAGTTTGGTTTACATCATTATTCTCATTCATTCGATTGGTCCAAGATCATCTGATCGAACTGAAATAATGCGCTTAGTCAATGTTCATGTTAATGTCAGCGGTGCTTTACCCTTGCTAACCAAAACTTAGCACAAAGAAGAAAGAGGAAAAGAGTGGCCAATGACAGTGAGAGAGAGGAAAACGGAAAGGCCAATAGGTGTGCATAGTATATGTATGTAGTGACCAAATGTGCTATGCACTGTATGTAAAAATTACCTGTGATGACATATGATGTCATCCAGGTGTACTTTACTAAAACATAAACAGAAAAAACAATGATCAAAGTATTTACATGTATTGTATAAGTGAGCAAATGTTTATAATACAATTAATATGTGTCATATATTGACACTATCATAGTAAGATAGACTTTGTCACGCACTCAATTATCAGGGAGGGTTATGTAACGGGAAATAAGTCAACCAGGGAAAAGCTGAACTTTTTGAAATTCGTGTATATGGCCGTTGCTTTGAGCGATTCTGGTTGTTTCTGATGGACAAAGCATGCCATACCACTCCGTTAGCCTCCTCAATATTGACAACAAGATGCTTCGGAAACAAGCTGCCATGATGTAGATTCAATTAATTTAAAGTTTCTATTTAATCAATTAGTATAAAAGGACACACATACAGCTTGAGGATGTTGTAGTGCAGTATGATATGACATCAAGATATCAATCGCCACGAGAAACAGGAGACACATTCTAATTGGTTTTTATTTAACGTTTACTAGATCTCCTCCTCAACATCGTTTCAGTTATTATTTAAGAGGCATCAGGGTGATGTTTCTTTTTAAACAGATTATATGGTGACCTTTTTGACGAGATACAAATGAAACTTCTTCCTGGAGCGACCTGCTTCGTCGAATTCACTTAAGATGGTTGTATTCATAAACTTATTATAAGTTTCTACTTCCGTATACAAACTAGAACTTGTTATCAATGTTTCCAGGAACGGATGTGTTCTTATCTTGTATAGTCTGCTTGGAAAGAAAAAGATATGCACAAGATAAGTTGACAATTTACCGCAGAATGTAATTTCAGTAAGATATGTATATATATATATATATATACATGTAAATCAAAACAAAAAAAAAACATGCATATATTTCTTATAAATGTTGTGTCAGCGAAAAGTAACAATAGAGATTACCAATCTCGGTCTAATTGTCAAATTCCTTATCAGATTTGAACCCTCGATGAAATATAGCTTGGAATTCGAGATAAAACATTAGGCAAATCACCTCTATGAACCTGCCAAATACTGGTATTTATGTCAAGTGTACCCTTTCTTAGTGACTGTGTGATTTGCCATCCCCTGATAGAGGTAAGAGACTGAGTGGTTTAACACGAAATATGCTGTGACCATTCGACCACGGAGGATCCAATTTTAACGACAATTTGGTTGTGCGGGATCATTATTTTGTCGACCTCTGCTGTGGTCGGGTGTCTGAAACTATGAATTGAAAATATATATACATTTACTTATTTTGTTTCCTCTTTTAAGTATGTAGCCTAAATGTGTATTGCATCTAACTGGCTATACTCGCCATTGCTCCTGACGTAACAAAAGGGGCATGTTCAATGTCGTAGCCGCTTCGAGCCAATGTATGTAGTTGACGTCATTCAACAATGCGGCTACGACGTAGCCCTTTGTTAAATGACGTCAGCTACATGCATCGGCTCGTATCTACTACGACATTGAAGGCACCGCTGTTGTTGAAAATTGGCTGTTCCTTTACGTACGTTGACTTCGGCGTTGACGGAAGTCAATGTGTTGTTTGCATCATAAAATCAATGATGAATTGTAAAATATGATGTCCGAAATATAAATATAAGCAATAAACTGTTAAGCTATGGCGGGTATAGTCTAATATTGGGACAAAGGTTGAATGGAAAATTAATCATAAACGCACTAATGCGTTTATTCAATTTTCCATTCAATCTTTGTCCCGATATTAGAAAATACCCGCCATAGCTAAAATGGTTTAAGGTCTCACTCAAAAGTCTTTCACTAAGCTTGTAACAGACCCTGGCCATAAATAAGTTCCCAAAATGAATTTCACTATTCTTCACTATCCCGATATTAGACCATACCCGCCATAGCTTAACAGTTTAACGTCTCACCCAATAATCTTTCACTTGCAGGCCTAACAGGCCCTGGCCATAAGTAGGTTCCCAATAATGAATTTCCCTACATATATTTATAGTATTTCTTTATTTGTTTAGTTTTGTTTTCTGAAATTAGCAACAACGAAAATGAACGTTGAGATTTTCTGTAACGGTATCGAAACTTCACCGTATACCCTCGTACGCCAAAGTACCGTTCAATTTGTTCATGACCGCAAATATATTCATATGACGTGACAGATACGTCAGATGAATACATTCGTCACTTGACCGACAAAGCGCCGCTATCATCATAGACTCTGCGGTGGGTAGGACAGTCCCGACCATTTTAGAAAGATAGCCTACGTATATACATTTATATAAATGTGCAAATTTTCACAGGGTTTAATTAAGTATACGAATAAGAACAATTATTTAAATAAAATTTATTAAACATTTTCAAAGTATCCGTTGTTTAGCATTTGATTGAGTGAATGGGCTTTACCGCTTCGAATTTTCAATTCAAAAATGACAGAAGTAAAAAAAAGTTCGTTAATTTATATTCAAATTTGATCACATAAAACATCTACAAATTATAGTGAAGTTTTGATTTTTAACCGGACAAGTTTGAGCAATTGTACAGAATGACGAGAATTTTCGATTAAGTATCAGCTCCCTATACGGCATAGGCACCTCGTAGGCCTACTCTATGGTAAGAATTTGATGCCTATGATATCAAATATGGCCGCTATGCAAATTAGGAAATTGAGCATGATTTTGCCATACGGCATGCCGTCTTCAGAGCTAACGAGAGACATTAAAATAAGTTAATCAAATTCTTTATTTCTTAAAAGCTAATCGTTGTAAATTAAATGAAGTTTAAACTTTTGCGGCAACTCAGTTTTATTGCTCATGTATCATCTGAAGGACAAGGTAACCCACTTGCGCGGATCCAGGATTTTTTCCGAGGGGGTCGATATTTTCCAGGGAAGGTCAACATTTTAACCCTGTTAAAGTGAGAATTTAAGCATAATTGACTATAATTGGCATAAATTTTGCTAATTCCAGGGGTGGGGTTGGGGATGCGGTGGATGGAACTCCCCTCTAGATCCGCGCATGACCCAGTCTCCAACTAAAGAGTGATATCAGGCCTAGATAATGTCATATCCTTCCTCGGATACAAAATTCTCTGGAGGATATACTAGTATATAAAGTTACTTTTCCCTTATGATTAAGTGTCATTGAATATAACTTCCCCATGTGTTGATGTGTCGAGATACTAAATAAGTTATTGTTGCATAATACTTAATAGAACCTACGCATAGCCCTGACCTCTTCTAAATCCGCGCATGGAGTGGTTTGAATTTGAATAATGAATCATATGTATGTGTATCTTTTAAAGACGATAAAACTGAAATTAAAATGTTGTCCTGATTGTATTGTTTTACCCGGTCCCTTTTGCTGTTAGATTTTTGCTGCTATTACTGGCAAAGGACCTATCAATTCTCGCCATCTCATTTTATCTTACCCGAATTTTAAAGTTTACTTTTGAAATTACACATGTATAAGTTTTACTCGTTCGATAATAAGAACCATGGTTTTCCTTCAAACTATTACTATTCATTGAAAATATGCACGTTTGCAAGATCTACACTGCAGCAGCTAAAATCAGGTGGCGAGCATTGTTACTTGGCGAGAATTGATCGGGGACCAGTATTGATATTAGATTTTTTATCCCTTGCTTACATCAGAGACGTTTACGTATACATCCCTACTTATTTGTATGAAGAAAAAAGGGCTAAAATACAGTCATGGAATATAAGTTAAAATATGAATTTCACTATAAATTTTTACTATTTCTTCATCTGTTTAATTTTGTTTTCCTGATTTGGGCAACATCGAAAATGCCTGAATGAAAATAAGCATGTTTGGTCCTGAAAACATGTGCCTAATTTTGACAATATTTTTCTTAGTTTACATACTTATACATTACTTAGATTTCATTAATTTATTTCTAGTGGTGTTCATTAATTGTTTGTCATAGGTATATTCATTATCTTTGTAATAAACGCAATGAAAGTACCGTGCTATAATTTAACTCTCATCATGAAGAATAATGCATTTCTCCTGAAACAATGTGGTGCTGATTACAATGGAATTTCTAGGATATGAGAACCAAATCCTTATCTTTCTGTGTATCAAGTTTTGTTAAAATTTGGAAAAAATAGCATTTAGAGGAGTTATTTATAATATGCAGATTTTGTAAGAATATATTCAGTGAAAATAAATTTTGGGAACCTATAATGGCCCAGTACTGTATTATATTTGTCCGCCTCTTCAGCGATAGCCAAATATAATTCTGGAAAAATAAATATGAGCATGATTGCTGTTCATTATCAAAGCCTGTCCTATTGTTCCGGATCAAAGTATCCGTTTACACCAGAGACGTATTATATACGTCTCTGTTAACACCTTTTCCACATTTTTATTTGTTCTATTTTTGAAGCATCGGGTTCGGCATACCAGACTTCGGTAGTTATACCTTTTTTAAATAGGTCATAGGTCAAATCAAACAGGTCTACGCTATTGAAAAAACTAGGCCTATCTCAAAGAGGAAGAAAATCACCATTTGTGACCAAGAACTTCCTGGTTATTGGAATGGATTTCTGATGTCTGATTTGTTTATCTGAAACCCTTAAAGATTTTACCTGTGCTGTAACACAATAAACTTTCGGAGAAGTACTTCCGAAACTCTGGTGAAGTCTGAAGATGGGTTTTAGCCCATATTCGAACCGATTTTGGTGTTATGCGGTAAGTTTCTCTAATATACAACATTAATCGGTACATTTTCTTTGTTTATGTCTCTCCATCGTTCATTTACCGTCGATCATAGCTTTGAGATCAAGTAGCAACCATGTAAAATTGTAACCAAAAGTAAGGTTTGGAAGTAAACAAACAGCCAATGCAGGCTACAATGTCGGGTGCTGATTGTCACACCCCACCCATTTGTGCTTCCAAGTTTATTTAAAGCTTTCTTTTTCTTTATGGTTTTAATTTTTTCTTAAATGAACTACTTAAAGTGAAAATAGTCATAAGATGAGTGAATACAAGCCTACTCTTGGCGTGTATATGCATGTAGTTTCATTTCGGTGTAATTGTGAATTTAGTCATGAGTGCATGTGTACTTACCTGCAACTGTATATTGAGCAATGCTCCATTTATAGATCAATCACAACCACAGTGCTTGTGATGTAATGAATAAAGTTCTGAAAATTGTGCTTTATGTTTTTCTTAATGTATTAATGAAAAATAAATTTTCTTGCACAGATACTACATGTATTTTATCTGGTAATGTTTTGTTTTTGTTTGTTTGTTGTTGTTTAACATCCCACTCAAGAATATTTCACTCATATGGAGACGTCACCATGTGCCGGTGAAGGGCAACAAATTTTGCCTGTGCTCGGCACTTATGGCCACAGAGCAGGGAGGGTTCTTTAACGTGCCAACACCTACTGTGACACGGGACCTCGGTTTTTACTGTCTTATCCGAAAGACAGGGACGGCCAACCGCGGAGTGGCGCCTGCGGGAATCGAACCCCTGGCCTCTCAACTGGAAGTCGAACATGCTAACCACTCGTCCACAGAGGCCCCACCTGGTAATGTAAATATGATTAGCTGGTGCATGGAAGGGAAATTCATGCTCACATCAGTATACTTCACAATGTATCAACCTCCCATAATTGTCATCTCACTTCGCTTGCTAAAGTCAATAATCAACTTATTCATATTTTAAGAATTATAAGTTTTCTTGATATCCAATTCCAAATATTTTTCGGCTTGCTTCGCTCCCCAGTATTCATGCCAGTAAATTAATTGGTTCTGCTCCATCTCCACATGTATGCGTTCACATCAAGTGTTAACATGTAAGCAGATAATTCTATGTTAAAAAAACAATACAGTGGAACCTCGCCTAAAAACCACCTCATTTAGAAGACCACCTCACTTTTAAGACCACTTCACTTTGAAGACCATCTCACTAATCACATCAGCAAATACCATAAAAAATCAGTCTGTTTATCACTCTTGTAGGCTCTTTCAACCTCACTTTGGAGACCACCTTATTAATCAGTCAAGTTTTAGCCAGTCACTTGGGTGGTCTTAATAGTGAGTTTCCACTGTAATTTCTTGCAGGAAATATACACAAACTGTCCCTTCTATAGTTTTTAGGGGGAAGACAACGCAATTTGAAATTGCCCCTAGAAAAGAAAGCTCAAAGTCTCACCTCCCTTTTGAAAAGTTGCTAGATCCGCGTATGTGTTGTCTTTTAGTATACATAGTTTGTGGCATACATTGTTTATAAACCAGACATTTTCAGGTCTTTGGGTCTGAATTTAGGCATAATCAAACATGGGAATTTCAAATCTAACAAACTTAATCATGAAAACAAAAACAAAATGAACAGAATTAGAAAAAATGTGGCATGTTCAATATGTACAAGTACATGTGGCAACAGCACTTAAGTTTTTTAACTAAAGTGGAGTTGGTCTATAAACAAAGTAAAACGGGATTGACTTTTGACTTTGTTAAAGGCATCATTCGTATTAAGCATAAGAATTTACTATGTAAATAGATAAATAGCTATTCTTTTGGGGATTTTATTCCTCTTTGTTATAGCACTGAATTCACTTTAAGCTGACTCGTTATAGACCGACTCTGCTGTATTAGATCTACCTGTAGTATTCAAATAAAGTTATGTGAGAAAAATTCTCACTTTATGTTCTCTTGAAATATGATGTAATCTGCCCTCCAGGTTGCTAAAAGTGGTAAACCCTCAACTTTTTTTCAACCCATGGATAGAATGATTTTTTATTGGAACATGTTCTCTTTTGCTTTCAATTCATATTACATGTACATGACCCCTCTCTATCAATATCATGCCAACTGGACACTTTCTATCATTTCAAATGACCTCTTTTGATCATGTCAAGTGGCCATTTTCTTCACATGACCCCTCTCTATCAATATCATGCCAAATGGACACCTTCTGTCATTTCATGTGACCCCTTTCTATCATGTCAAGTGGCCATTTTCTTCACATGACCCCTCTCTATCAATATCATGCCAAGTGGACACCTTCTGTCATTTCAAATGACCTCTTTCTATCATGTCAAGTAGACATTTTCTTCACAAGACTGCTCTCTATCAATATCATGCCAAGTGGATACCCTCTTTCATTTAATGTAACCCCTTTCTATCTGATCATGTCAAGTGGCCATTTTCTTCACATGGCCCTTCTCTCTCATGTCAATTNNCTCTCTCATGTCAATTAAGAAGACACTTTCTATCATTTCAATTAAGTGACAAGTGGCCATTTTCTTCACATGACCCCTCTCTATCAGTATCAAGCCTTAAAGTTTAAACTGTAGCATAAGAAAACGGCCCATGGTAACCTTCAAAGAGATAAAAAGATGGCATGCTGAGTATGACACTGATAATTTGTTACTCTAGACTTATCATGGATGTCTATAGATTTCATCCACATCGTCATCTTAACTTATACAAGATAATAAACATATTGGTTCTTTGTTTAGACAGTCTCCAGAATTTTTTCCCCCAATTATGCAATAAATCTATAAAAAAAATTGTATTTTTTTTTGTCAGTGGTCGGATATATACCCTGTACTTCAATGGCCCCTATATTTTTCTTTTGGCGCCTAGATTTTCATTATAGGTGGCCCAACTGGCGCCTAGATTTGAAAAGCCACTTAGAGCCCTGTATCATATGTCAAGTGGCCATTTTCTTCACATGGCCCTTCTCTCTCATGTCAATTAAGAAGACACTTTCTATCATTTCAATTAAGTGATAAGTGGCCATTTTCTTCACATGACCCCTCTCTATCAATATCATGCCAAGTGGACACTTTCTATCATTTCAAGTGGCCCCTCTCTATCATGCCAAGTGGACACTTTCTATCATTTCAAGTGGCCCCTCTCTATCATGCCAAGTGGACACTTTTTATCATTTCAAGTGGCCCCTCTCTATCATGCCAAGTGGACACTTTCTATCATTTCAAATGGCCCTTTTCTTTCATGTTACATAACCCCTTTCTTTGATAATACTTGACTACAGGGGAGTACATTTAGTTCACTTTGTCTACAGGCGTACCAACCTTGAAAATTTTCCATGGCCATAGGGGAGACTAAATTTTAGTAAAAATTAATAAGAAAATTTAATTTTCTCATGGGGGAGATATGCAGTTTTCTTTAACAAATTATAAAAAATTTCACATGAAAAATAGGGAGTCTCTCTACTTATGGGAGAGACTTTGTAAGTTTGTGTCTACTACAAATGAAAAGCAGCTCAATAAGAAAGACATACAGGTAATGACAATTCTAAGCTGATTCAAAACAGAAATAAAACATATGAAGAAAAAACTTCAAAAGTCTGTTCCAAACAACATGAAACAACACAATGTTTTGCAAAGTGTAATGTTTTACAAACAATATACAGAGCCACCATGGCCTGGTGGTTACCATGTTTGCTGTCTGATTGTGAGGTCCTGGGTTTTGATCTTCACTATTTTTGTTGCTGTAGTTGGCCGTCCCTGTCCTTCGGATGAGGCAGTAAAAACTGAGGTCCCATGTCACAGTAGGTGTTGACAAGTTAAAGAATCCTCCCTGCTCTATGGCCATAAGTGCCAAGCATAGGCAAAATTTGTTACTCTTCACCGACACACTGTGACGTCTCTGTACAAGTGAAATATTCCTGAGTGGGACGTTAAACATGAATACAACCAACAACCAACCAACATTTGAAAGATTGTTGAGTGGAACATTAAACAACCAAACAACAAACAACATATAGACACCTATTTCCACAATAGCACTGTAATTGTGTGGGTGTTAAGACCACTCTTGGGTATCTTACTTTAGACCTAGAGTGGATACATGGTAAAGAAGATGTTACATTGTAGTTTGGCTTGGTCAATCTTCTTTATGATGTGTGTACAGGAAATAGATTCACAAACAGGGACATCATTTGTGTTATTTCTTGTTTTTATGTGATTTTTTCAATACAGAGACGAGAGATAACGACTCATTCATATGTTCTCATGAAGCATAAGGTAATGCTACCCTCAGGATTACAATAAGCTGTAAAGCCTCTCATCAGAGCCCCAGATTTCACTACATGTTCAACACTCAATATTAGAATATAAGGCCGTCCCAAAAAATTGTTGGTTTGCCACTCACTCAAAACCGTGTGACTCAAAATATTTTACTGCCAGTCTGCATAATTTTTTTTTACTCATCTTTCTTCCAATATTTCTTTCTTGCTTGCGATATATTGTACATGTATAAACATGTATGGTTTATGGTTTTCAAAAAAAAAAAAAAAAAAAAGAAAAAAAATCCTACCTACATTGTACCTACATGTACTCTCAGTGAAAAATGTGAGTCGTATGTTACAGCAAACCAATTCAACTTTTTAATGATGACCTGATAGGTGTGCACATTTAATGAAACTTAAGATAAAGTCTTGGTGGTTTAAAGAGACCAATAATGAAAAAAAACCAAATTATTTTGTTATATAAAGTTGAAATAAGATTTTTCTTCAACAACCATGCACCTGTTTGAACCACATTTCTATGGCTTCAGGAATGGTGTTGCAGAACAGCTTCCACTGTGCATATACCATATCTTCTACAGTTTGGGACCAGTTGAGTTACTTAAACTTCGCCAGATTTTTTTTACACATCCGGTTTTGAGGTACTCTTTACACTCTGGAAGCAAAGCTGGGCAACATAAAATCTAAGAATTTTCTTAAGTCTGAGAAATGTCCAGCAAAAACTAAATCTTGATTAGCTGAGAAACTGAAGTCAAGAAAATTCTCAGACTTATTCTTAAGCTTATTGTGCCCAGTCCAGTTACATTGCTTTAGCTTCACCAGAATTTTGACAAAAAGTCTGATTTTGAGAATGAATTTGTGTTATATTACAATGTACATGTATATCTTTTTATTACTACAGGTCTTCCTGGTTATTCTATGTGGGTTAAATGGAGCCTATGGGCTTGGGGAGAATTGTACTGAGGATGCAAACTGTACCACACCCAACTCATCATGTCAAACTGATGTCTGCAAATGCCTGGAGACACACTACAAATTTACAGACGGTGGAAGTGACACCTGTGTGATAAGTAAGTCTATATTTAATTACAGCTCTGTATACCACCCTATAAGCATCCAGACATATTGCCTGATCTTCCCCGTAAATAGGGAGACTCCCTAATTTCTACATGAAATTCTAGCTATTTCTTATTAAAAAAACATATCTCCCCATAAAAAAACTTAAATTTTCCAAGTAGCTGATTGCAAAATGTATGGTCTGTCCATGTATTTATTTGACTATCCAAATCACTTCCTTGTTAGCTTTAGAAATGTGTAGCCATATGATAGAGAAGGAATGAAATGTTACAGTATTGATAATCACGGTGAAAAGATGTTCCAACAGCAGTGCAGAAAGACAGAGAACTCAAGAATATTTCATATACAGTGATGTCTCATTAGTCCAGACACATTTGTTCCCCAAGCGATTTGTCTGGATTAACAAATCATCTGGATTACTGGATCAAGCCTCAAGCCAAGAGTTACTTCCCCTGTTTATATAATCACTCTACATTATCATATTATTTACAGTACAAAAGTTTATAACTAAGTAAGAAAAGAAAACTTAGTAAAGAATAATAAAGTGAAATAAGAGC
>JACSZP010029031.1:0-13044 GCA_016161895.1 Pinna nobilis
GGGGGGGGGATCACACAACCAACCAACCAATCAAAGCTAATGAAATCGATCGAAACCGACAAATATTGCTTGTGCTCAGCACTGCTGGCCATAGAGCAGGCAGGGTTTTTTAATGTGCCAACACCTACTGTGACATGGTACTTCTGTTCTTCCTGTCTCATCCGAAAGACAGGGACGGCCAACTGCGGAGTGGTGCTGTGCGGATTGTCAAACACGCTAACCAGTCTCTGCCACTAAGGCCCCCTACTTGACTCATCAGTCTACTTGTAAGTATGTACATATGCAAACTTTGAATTTTGAATGTTTTTGTGAAGACTCTGAGCTGCGAGGTGGCAGTGGCCTAGTGATTAGCATGTTCGACTTCCAATCAAGAGGTCCAGGGTTTAAGCCCAAACCACGGTACAATTGGCCGTCCTTGTCTCTTGGATTGGACAGTAAAACCAGAGGTCCCATATCACGTACAGTAGGTGTTGGTACATTAATTCATTAAAGAACCGTCCCTGCTCTACAGCCATAAGTGTTGAGCATAGGCAAAGTTTGGTGTCCTTCACCGCCAGATGGTGATGTCTCCATATAAGTGAAATATTCTTGAGTGGGACATTAAACAACAATATACATATATTGCACTGGTTAGAAGGATATATGAAGATTTGTTTACCCAAGGCAAGTCATATTTTCTGAGGGCTCTGCACTTGGGAAATATGATTTCTTGAGGGTAAACGAATCTTCATACCTCCCTCCAACCTGAGGGCAATAGATTGTTTATCATACCCAAATACAGAATCAGTAAAGACTATCTTCTTCAGAAACCACAAATTTAGGATGAACATATATATAGGCACTGCCTATACGAGAGTGCAGCACTATGCTTTGTTTACATTTATTCATTGAAAGTGTTTTTAAGGCTTATGACGTCACAATGTACATTGTAGATGTGACGTAATGTTGCAAATGTAGATGAAGGAAATTATGAATGACAGTATAATAGTAGTAAACAAACTGTACTGAAACTGTATTGTACTACTGTAATAGTAGTAAACAAACTATATCAACCGTCTGAAATCAACCAGAGGAATAAAATTTGAAAGTAATGTCTACATATTGGCCTATACAGGATTGCTTGAGACAAAATCAACCAATAAGTTCACTTAGTAAAAGCTGCGCTTGCTGTTATCGTCGTTTGCCTTCCATTTGAGTTTTGTATTCGTAATACCTCAGGCAGTACTGTAACACGAACGACATATTTGTCGAAATTAATTCCAAGGGTTTTCACAAGAAGGAAATATGGCCGCTGCACACAAGGGTAATATTACGCATTCGAGGGATATGTGAAGTTTTGTCACCCTGACATGTGACAGCTCTCGACCAATCACCAACTGCCTTTAATCAATGAGGTATAATAAAACAACATACATGTAGTTCATACATGCATTTACGGTTTTTACATTCTTGACAGGTTACATTGGAAATCAACTTGAATGGCATCATAACTGATACGGTCAAGTATAACATAACCAGTCACAACTTCCATGAGATATGGTGTCTCCGTGGTAACAGGAAGTTCTGCACAACACTCCATTTAGATAAAGGCGAAGAGTTTGAGAAGTTTTATGCAAAACTGCTTGAGGTGATCACATTGCTACAGGAGCACAAACGGAACAGTACTGCACCAAAGGAAAGTAAGTTCTGTTTTTAGTTTTTAGTTTGAAAAAAAAATGTGTTTAGCGCCTTCCTGAAAAAAAATTTGTTGCTTTACTGTAATGCAACACATACTTTACTTTGAGTTAGTAATTTTTTTCTTCTTTGAAAACTTAACTATATATATATGCAAGTACAATACAAGCAATGCGAAGATATCAGAAGTCCAACGAAAAAGCAACCAATTCAAGAAATGGCGATGAAAAAATTTGAGTCTAGAGTTTTGGGTGAGTAAGTTGCGCTACAGCAAACCAACAATTTTTTTGTAGATGGCCTAGGATATAATTAACATGTAAAATAGGGCGCGTTCCATTCACTCTTCTGAACGTCCAGAATGCATGGAATCACAATGGAATGACCCCGAACAGAATTCCAGGACAGTTTCAAGTGTGCATGCTTTTCAAAAAGGTGGTGAAGAGAGAATCATGATGTAATCAACATGGCATTGTGCATATGACCATTCTAATTAATATTTTAAACAAAAGTGCATATGAACTACTAACATCATTCTATCAAAGAGAAAAAGTTCTTTATCAAATAAAAAAAAAAAGAGACAGATAAATGTTCTTTTTTCCAATCTGTAAATAATTAATCGAGTAATTTGTGCAATTTAACATTGCTAAGTAACTCACAAGAGTTTTAAAGCAAAATTTATTGGGATTTTTTCATTATCAAATTCGTGAAGTGCTGTTGTCAAATTCACTGCCTAAATTTTACAATTTTAATAAATTGAATAGCATTTGAAAAAAACATCGCTTTTATGCATTGTGCAATATTCACATTCTTGTTTTATTGAGGAAACCGAACAGAATGTCCCAGGCATGTTCTTGACTATTTCCATTCATACAACGGAATGGAATGTCCAGAATCGGTTTCGAATTGCTGAATGGAACACGTCCATAATGTAATTTCAACAGAAGGTGTCTGCACAACAAAGATACCTTACTGCTCAATCTCCCCAAGTACAAATGTACTTAGTATAGGCAAAAATTTTGAAGTCCTTTACCTGCATTCAATGTCATCTCCATTTTGGTGAAAAAATTTTCGGATTTAGCCCAACGTTAAGTAATAACACAGCATTATCTAGATTTATAGTTACGGTACTTGCCAACCTATTGTATTCAGGGTTCCTTTTGCTCTGTATTATTTTTGCCCTAATGCACTTGCAAACAGTTTCGCTCCATTTTAAATTTGCCCAACTGGTGTCGTCATAATTATTGTCAATGAATTTACCGTTTTATATTCACCCAGTTTTGAATTCGCTCACTCAGGATGAGGGGCAAAAATAAAACAGGGGCGACAACTTCCCTGTATAGCAGTTGTCAATTACCACCAATTCCTTAAGGTGAATACATGTACCTTGTTTTCGGGCTGCAGGAACTTTCCATAGTGAAGGAGAAAAATATGTTGAGTGATCACGTGACATCAATGGCCAATGGCATTGGCCTTCAGCTTGTTAACTACAGATCAAAATTCAAAAGATAAGTGAATTTCAATTTAGTAACATAGGCCTTGCATTTGTTGCTGCCTCTGCTGGATGACACGAAAAACCAGCCCTGCTTGACACTATGTACTGACAAAATCTCTTCTTCTCCTTTTTCAAGCTTACAGATTGATTGCCACAAAAGAAAAGCAGACAACCGTAGAAGCTTGCAGTGGGTCACAATACAAAAAGAACGATGAGCTAGCTCTCAATCACGATTTCAAGGGAGCACAATTTTTCATTGGGCCAAATTCTGTAGCATCCACTCACGGTCACCGACCAAGATCATATACAGATTCATTATTAGATGTACGTTATAAGCATGTTGTGCCTACCAATACACTCAAGCTAGGTCAGAGGTCAGTGGTGCGTGATAACGACCCTGAAGGTAACGGTGCTAGACTGAAAACTACTACCGCTAAGGATAGTGGACAGAAAAGTATTCTTGTGAAAGATAGTGAACATAAAACTAATCTTGTTCAGGATAGTGAACAGAAAACTATTCCTGTAGGGGATAGCGGACAGAAAACTATTCCTGCTAAGGATAGCGGACAGAAAACTATTCCTGCTAAGGATAGCGGACAGAAAACTATTCCTGCTAAGGATAGTGGACAGAAAACTATTCCTGCTAAGGATAGCGGACAAAAAACTATTCCAGCTAAGGATAGCGGACAGAAAACTATTCCTGTTAAGGACGGTGAATATAAAACTAGTCATTATGCAAATGGCAATGTAGTCATGAATTTGAATCGAGGTCCAGCTGAAGAATTGAAAAAGATCGGGGAGCTGTTACAGACTTCCATCAACACCAAGGATAAGGAGAATGCCGAAAAATACGCTGGTCTGTTGGCTCGCCAGGGAGTCAAGGTGACTGTGTTGATCGAGGAAAACAGTCCAAAGTATGCGCAGGAGAGTGAGTTTAGGTGAGTGGAAACAGCATGAAGGGTTCATGGTACAACAGTTCAAAGGTCAAAGGCTAATCAGTTTGAAAGTTCACCCGTCCGAAGGTTCACCAGTCCAACATAAAGTTTGAGGTAGGGAATTATGGGACATATGGACTAGTGACCCTTCGGACTAATGAATATTCGGACTGGTGGTTTCTTCTTTTATAATATGGCCAGAATTATTACCTTCAGAAAACAAAATTATCTTTCTTTTTCTTAAGATAATATTTTACAATCAGAGTGATCTTGAAAGATACATGTACATAAAGAAGTGTTGTTACTTTTGGTTCATTTTAGATCAGATCTTTGAGGCATTGATGACACTTTTTTTTATGCTCCCTGAAAATTTTCGGGGGATTGTATAGCCGCCGCTTTGTCCATCCGATGTGCATACATCCATCCATCCGCCTTGAACCATATCTCCTTAACCCTTTCATGTATTTACATCATACTTACAAAATATGATCCCCATGACCCAGGCTTGCTGTCCACCTTGTCTCATAGTCAAAGGTCAAAGGTAAAGGTCATTCTCAAATTTTAAGTTTGTCTCAATTAAAGGTTGTCCTTGGGGATCATACATCAGTTTACTGAGTGATTGCCTAATTTTCTTGATATTTTCGGCTAATGTCGTCAATTTCTTTTTATGCAAATGTTGCTCAGGTGAGCATTAATGGCCCATTTGGGCCTCTTGTTTGTACTGCATGTACTGACCCTATAAGCCAACTTAGAAAAACACTTAATTTCAACATGCAGAACATTTAAATTTATCTTGCTACATAAACTTGCTGTACAAATCACCTTTAACTCTCCAAATTTATCCTGTAGCCTTTAGTAATTTGAATTTCTTTTTTTTTTGTTTTTCGGTCATTTCAGCATAAAGGTGTATGTCGAGGACAGAGAGGCCTCGGGGGGCTGCATTAACCTGAAAGTCAAACCCACAGACACAGTGAAAGACTTGAAAAATATGGTACAGTATCACCAGATGGGCCCAAATTATTAAAACATTTATTTTGTAAAGTGCAATTTCTGAAATTTCTTTGCCTGGCAAATTCACTTAGGAAGGTGAAGTGTCCTGATAATTTGCATGCACATTAACGAGCCTTAATTGTACATGTAAATATGTATAATACTGTAAATTTCTAAATGATAGCCAATAATTAATATCTGCGTAATTTTCGCGCGTTGACATCCTCTCAGATTTTAGATTCTCACCTTTAATTGACCCGATAATTCTATTCTCGCTGGAATAGTGATATGTGAAATTTGAATATGACATATTAAAACAATTAAATTATACGAAGTACCCTGTCATTAGAAATATTATGAATTAATCAGCTTAGATTTTATAATTAGACCAGTTTTGTCTCAGCAGTCAGGAAATCAAATTTAAACATAAACATTACTTTTTAGACATTGGGAGCTCGCGATTTGAAACGAAAGGGCAAGATTGCGGAATTAAGGACCTGTGAAAAATAAGGAATTTACAATCCATGTAATTTATTTTCCTTTTCTTGTTGAAGATTCAAGTTTAACTCCCTATATCATGTATATACCTTGTACAGTCTTGCCTGCCTTAGCGATCCTGTTTATTGAAGGATAACCTAGCTGTCTTGTGTGACCTAAATGCATGGATCCCAAAATGGCTTTTTAATATATAAATCACCTGAATTAACAGCCCACCTGTCATATGTAACCCTTTCTGGGTCTTCACTTGGACAGTTTTGGTCTCTTAAAACAGGTTAGACTGTATACAATGCATTTACACCTGATCTATATTTTTTTAAGATTTTTCAAATCGCATCTTATTCCCATCCTGACATATTCTAAATGTCAAAGTTTCAGATGTGGTGATAGCCTTGGGGCTCATTTTTTAATCAGGAGGTCGAAAGTGTAGACAAGGGGCCCAGTTATTTTTATTTTTCTTGTTTACTTACAGAAGGGGGAGGGGTTCCTGTGGCTCAGCAGTTACATGTAAAATGCTTGCCTTAGTACCGGTAGTAAGTATCCACGTTATGCTGTAGTTGGCCGTCCCCGTCCTTCGGATGAGACAGTAAAAACCCAGGCCCTGTGTCTCAGTAGCTCATTTAAGAACCATCCCTGATCGATGGTCATAAGTCCTGTCACCCTTCATCGGCACACAGTGACATCTCCATATGAGTGAAATATTCTTGAGTGAGACGTTTAAAAACAATACAGCCAACCAACCAACATCGTGTGGATGGCTTGAACGTGTAACTCAAACAAGGATACAGTAGACTTTTATGAAGTGAAAGTACAAGTGAAAAACATTTAACTTACAACTTTATTTTAACAGATGTATTTGAAACACAATTTCCCAGTGGAGGTTCAAAAATGGATCATAGGAAAACGGATTCCTGCGGACAGGGAGACCCTCCATAAAGCCAAAGTGACCGCTGGTCAAGCCTTGTACCTGTACCTAGTGTCAGCCAAGTCTGTAAAACTGATAAAGGAGGAATACCTGGCCAATCGTGAACAGATGATTCTGAATCAAGGTACACAACTACTGTAATTTTTTGCGTATTACGTATTAAAGGGCTGTACATTTTAAAACGTATGAAAAAATGCCACCTGCAGGCAATCTGATGTAGCAGGCTATCTGAGAAAATATTTTCAAAAAACTCCAAAGCTTGTGGGTAATGTGACTTCTTTCACATTCAAAATCTGTACTCATCACAGTTACGGACAAAAACAACAATTTTAAAAATACTTTTAATTTCTTACTATAAATAAGTATATGTATACTTCGCATACAATCACTTCAAATATCAGATTACATAGTATTTTAGTATACAACACAGCAGAAGATAAGCAAGAAAATATCCTGTAGTATTTTAAGTGAAAAGAGAAAAAGTAGAAAGAAAAATCCCAAGAAATTCCCTTTAAATCAGTAATTTTGTCCGGTGATTGTCCTTGACCTATTTTTTTTTTCTTGTTCAGTTCTTGGGGTCTTTATAACTATACAGGTTTTACTATGTACATGTACATTGTACTAAAATGTATGTCACACATACAAGAAAATCTCAGAACAAAGCCAGTATGATGTTTACTTTGTTTCTCTTCTATTTGCAGGAAATATTATGCTGAACAGACCAGCACAGTTACCGGAGTCCGGGGGTAAGTTATCATCAGTTGGGATATTTCTCTGTAACACAATGACCAGTACGTAAGCTTATTGACTGTAAGCTATCCCCTACAGCAATACCTTTATTTAGCTATCAACATTTTTGACCCAGTAACCTTGAACTTGCCCTTGCAGTAATATGACCTAATTTTGAAAAGCACTAACCTTGTAAAACTTTTTGCCATACTTAAGTGTTGGGATTTCTCAGACACATCTTGTTCAGGCAAACAAATTTATCTGCAAAATCTGCAAGCCATTGTTTCTCAGATGTATTGTAATTTTAGCTAATCAGAAACAAGCCTAGAGAACCCTAATGCCATAGTCCAGTAAGATCTTTGTGGTTGTCAGTATCAGTAGACTTAAATTTAATCTGGGTTATATACAGTCAACTCTACATACATGTATAACGAAGTTGAAGGAAGCAATATATTTATCTCGTTATAGCCGATCTTCGTTACTCGAAATTACAAAGTAATGCATGGAAAGTGCACTGAGAATAGAAATCTTTTCATTGACTGTATTTTGAACTGGAAAAGATTGGTTTTTGGTATTTCACATACAGACTCTTCATGATCAGGGCTTTTTTATAGTTCATGAGTTTTGACCTGATGACCTCAACCTTGGACTTTGACCTATTTTTTTTATAACCAATAGCAAGTATTGTTGTCTTCTGACTACCGTTACGATTTTGTTTAACTTGTAGACTATGCAACACTAGCGTCACCCTTGACACCTCTGACTCCGTATAGTCAGCCAACACCAAGTACTTCAAGTATCCCTGGTCATGTTCTCAACAAACAGAAGTCAAAAGAAGGACCCGCTAAAGGGAGGCCACTCAGTCAGGGTCAGGCGGAACAGAAACTCCCCCACCAGCGACCCGTGCCTGTGGAACAGCCGGAGGATCAAGTGGCACAGGAGATAAGACCGGAGGCTGCGATGCACCTACCACATATGCCAGCACCACCTACAGAACCCAAACAACAGCAAGTGAGATCACAGTACATTAGATGTTGTTTTATTTCTCTGACTTTATTTCTTCATTTTCGCTAAAATTTCTTTCCGTCCGTGTATGTATAATAAGGATCTCAGTCTCTCTCCATCTTTGTGTGGGTGTGTTGTCCCATGTCCCACTCAGAAACCTTTCACCTTTATTGAGATGTCCTTGAAGGGCTTCAAATTTTGGCCTATGAGTAGCACAAAGGGTCATTTAGCAATGAAGGATCTCTAACGTGCCAACACCTACTGGACCTGAAACTTCTATTTTCATTTTCTCATCCAAAGGGCAGGAGAAAAGACCAGTCGTCTCTGATGAGGTTTGAACCCATAACCCCATGATTTAAAGATGAACACTATTCTTTGAAGCCATGACTGCTCTCTTCTTCAGCTCGTGCCTTGATAATTACTTAAATTTAATTTTCTTGTTGAAAAGCACTTGAAAATCAAAATGTGCCCATAACAAGGACTTATATACTGCATTTTAATTATCATAAAAGTAAACATTAGTTCAACAACTTTGCAAAATCAAAAATCTTTGTCAAGGTTAATGTGGGAATGGATGAATGTGATAAGTTTGTTATCGATCTTATTTTCCATGTGTTTATTGCTAATGTGTAAATTATCAATATCTTGATTAAAAATGGCCAACCTTACATGCACTTTCTACAAATACATGCATTGAGTTGGTACTTGCTGGATATTCTTACCACAAAGTTTTGTTTTTTTTCATGAATGTTTATTTTTAAAAAAAAAACTTGAATGTGTCCTTATAAATCCTACAAAGTATTAAATTTTTTTTATTTCTTATTTCGCTGGATTTTTGAATTGTTCCTCATTACCTGGTTTCTGTGTATAGTGGAAAAGGTTTGTGGTAGGACAAGTTTGGATATTTGTCAGAATATTAATAGTAGACTTATCGATACCATAAAAAGTAACTCTTAGTGGATGATATAATGGGTAACAACTGGTGCAGGGGATTGTAGCACTGAAATTGCATACCTCTCATAAAATTAAACACTTTAAAGAAACACTTCAGAGCACTTGACCTACATCCATTCATGAATTTATAAGTATTATGCACTCTACATGTACATGTACAATGTATGTGTGTGTTTGTATATGTATATTTGTATATATTTATGTGGGGCCTCTGTCGCCGAGTGGTTAGCGTGTTCGACTGCGAATCGAAAGGTCAGAGTTCGAGTCGCGTAGCACCACTCCGCGGTTGGCCGTCCCTGTCTTTTGGATGGGACAGTAAAAAATGCGGTCCCGTGTCACAGTAGGTGTTGGCGTGTTAAAGAACCCTCCATGTTTTACGGCAAGCAGTGCCGAGCATAGGCAAAATTGTAGCCCTTCACCGGCACATGTTGATGTCTCCATATGAGTGAAATATTCTTGAGTGGGATGTTAAACATCAATACCAAATACCCTATATATTTATGTACAGTAAGACTGATGTGTTCAAGTTCAAGGGATCGTTTAAGACATCAAGAATAACTTATGCATATTCATTGAGTAAGATTTTCCCACGTGAGATAAAACAATCAGAGTAGTTGAGAAATACCCCAAGATGTTACAGTCAAGTTAACAATGGTATGTAACAGTCATTAGTCTGATGTCTGCGTATAGTTGACAGAGACCGTAAATTGTTTAAACAGCATTTGAAAACTTCCTGGTTGAGCACATACTCACTGGTACTTGCAAAATAGATGTAAAAACATTGTCATGTGTACCAAAGTTTTAATTTGAACAGATAAATCTTTTATGTGTAATTCATAATGTTTTCAATAATTTATGATGTAGGGACGATCAAATTAGCTTAATCATTGAGATATTCGATTCATCAGAGTTTGAGTCTTACATTGTATAGGGCTTAACCTTTCCAACCCTTGATATCAAAAATGGAATGCCCATTTCTATTGTTTTAGACCAGTCTATTATGGTTGAAAGGGTTATGTAGGATTTATATAAAGAAAATCATTTGGACTTTGAGATAACTTTGTCAAAGCTAAAAATCCTACTCATCAAAGTTTTAGTGTACAAATGCATGTATGTGTATATCAGATATCAGGGGCTAGCACTATAAAACTTAAAAATTTACTTTACTCTTAGAATTGACTAAACTTGTGCTAAAGTTGAGAAAAATTTCAGACTTCAGTAAATTGTAAAGTTCCATAGTGCCAAGCCCAAATGTTTTTTTATGCATGATATTTTTGCTCAGTTCAGTACATGTACTCACCTTAAGACACTGTGGCTGAGGGTTTGAATTTCCGCTGGTTTTTCTGTCCATCAGATGAGACAGTAAGAAAACCGATGCCTCGTGTCACAGTTGGTGTTAGTATGACAAAGGTCCCTCATTGCATAGGATAAAGTCCTAAGCATCAGTCAGCATTTCTGTACCTGCCTGAAGCCACTATGATATGACTTAAATGCTAGTAATATTGAAAATAACATTAAAAACTAATATAACAACAATTACTTGACAATACTTATGGCTACCTACGGCATAAATGTGAGGTGTTTTCCTTTGGGCCAGGGGATCTACTTATATTTATGTCTCAGCTGCAGGGCAACTGCATGGGCTCAGTACCATAAAACTTGAGAATTTACTTAAGTCTGAGATTTTTCTCAACTCCAGCTAATATTGAATTCTGATTGTCTGAAAAGCTGAACTTGAGAAAATTTTCATACTTAAGTAAATTCTAAAGTTTTATGGTGCCTGGCCCTATTATTTCCTTTTCTTCTTAATTCTTATGCTGATACGGTTTGTATAATTGTGTATTTACTTTTATTACCTATTGTCACTTTGATGTGTCAACTTTGATTATTATTTCTATATCAGATCGGCTGGCAGTGTCCTGCATGCACGTTCATTAATCTACCGACTCGACCTGGCTGCGAGATATGCACTGGCGCCAGACCAAAGACGTATGTGATACCCGAGGGCTACGTAATGACAGAGGAGGAGAAAGAGAGGCTCAGAAAGGAAAGTGAAGTGGAAAAACAAGCACAATTGGTAAGAAATCACAATAGAAATGATAAATAAGAAGATCAAGTTGATATACATTTAACCTTCCTGGTGCCCCATAAGAGGTCCTACCTATAGACCCAGAAATTTGGTCTCAGCACTGACTCTAAGTACTATGCCTCTGTAAAATAAGTCCTACCAATCAACCCAGGAATTTAGCCTTAGCACTGACTTTGAGTACTTTGGCCCAGGACTAAGTCATATCTATCACCCTAGACCTTTTGCCTTAGCACCGAACCTAAATATTGTGCCTTAGTAAAATAAGTGCTATCTATCAACCCAGAACATTAGCCTTAGCACTGACTTTAAGCAGACACTGTGCTCCTGTAAGAAGTCCTGCCTATCAACCTAGAACTTAAGTCTCAGCATTGACTCCATGTACTATTCCTCAGTAAAAGTAGTCCTTCCTATTAACCCTGAAGTTTAGCCTTAGCACCGACTCTAAACACTGTGCCTCAATAAGAAGTCCTGCATATCAAATCAGAACTGTATCCATATTATTATCTTTGAACACTGTGCCTAGTAAGAAGCCTTATAAACAAGTTTCTTCAGGCTAGGATTTCCGGGGTTTAAATCTTAGTACAATACATGTATATGACACAACCTAAACGTTGTGTTAACCATTTTGCAGATCCAAATTTAGTTAATTGACAGCTTAGCAGTTGAGCTACAATAATTTGTAAATCTGTAGTTTTAAGATTATCTAAGCTGCAGTTTAAGGTTATGTAATCTCCAGCTGAAACGGTTTATTTATCTGTATTTTTATTGTTCGTTATTTGGTTTTAAGGATTTTTATTTAAATATAAGGTTAGCTACACACTGTATTTAGCTTTAAAGTTAGTTGTACAGCTTTAAGGTTGGTTGTTCAGCTTCTTCAATTGTAGTTATTCAACTTGAAGGTTAGTTGTTCAGCTTTAAGATTAGTTGGTCAGCTTTAAGATAAGTTATCCACCTTTTAAGATTAGTTGTTCAGCTTTAAAGTTAGTCATTCAACTTGAAGGTTAGTTGTTCAGCTCTGAGGTTAATTATTCTTCCTAACACATCATGTGTCTTCATCAGTTTTCTCTCTTCTGACGTTTTTCCAGGCTGCCAATACAACACGTCCAGGAGAGGGTTCTGATGAAGATGATGATGATGATGTTATAGAGAATCTTCCTGAGGACCATCTCCACGCCCTGTTACAGTTAAACGATGAGCTCCAACAAAACTATAAAGCCCAGCTGGAGAGGCAAAACAGGACTCTTAGGGGCAATCCTCCCACCCAAGAGCAAGGGCAATTACCCTTAAATTTGCCACCTAATATAGGGCAGGCCCAGGGGCAGGGGAATCCTCCGGCAACTGCTGCCCAGCAACAGGGATCTCTGGAAAATCTTCAATTCCATATGGAGCCCCGTGACATTGATTTTAATGCTTATGATGAGACAGATTGATATAGGCCCCACCTTAGCATATGACAAGTGATATAGGCCCCCACCTTAGCATATGACAAGGGATATAGGCCCCCACCTTAGCATATGATGAGTGATACCACCCAGTGATTTCGAAATTATCTATGATGCACACATGCTCATGAATGAAATTATTTCAGTTTTAATGCAGTTTTACTTATCAATACACATGTAGCTGTTTGTACAACTGAACAGGATGGTAGTAAATGTGCATGTCTGTGTAAATGTATACAGCCATATGTGTGATGTGCATGTGTGTTTTGTGTGTGTGTGTGAGAGAGAGAGAGAGAGAGAGAGAGAGAGAG
>JACSZP010029048.1:3557-17468 GCA_016161895.1 Pinna nobilis
ACGCCACAGTTGGCTTTCCCTTTTCTTTTGGATGAGAGAAAAACCGAGGTCCCATGTCACAGTAGGCGTTGGCAAGTTCAAGAACCCTCCCTACTCTATGGCCATAAGTGCTGAGCAAAGTCTAAGTTTGTTGCCCTTCTGGCACACAATGACGTCTCCATATAAGTGAAAGATTCTTGAATGGGACTTTAAACAACAATACAACCAACCAAGATAGGAGTCCCATCAGCTGAACAACTAGAGTCTCTGTAGTCAAATGGCTAGAACAACAAAACCTCTCACCTCTGTTGTTGTTGTTCTGGTATTGTCAATGTTTAATGACAACCCACTAAAGAACCTTTCACTTAAAATGAAGATGTCTTTGATTGCTGATGAAGGTTATGAACCACATGCTCAGCACTTACGGCCATGGAGCAGTGAGGGTATTTTAACTTCCAAACACCTATATTGTATTGTGACAAAGGACTTAGTTAATGACTGTCTTATTCCAAGGACAGGAAAAGCCAGCTTCTTTCATCTAGCCTACTTGATCCCACATCTCTTCAATCTGAAAATGAACACACTAGGATAGAGTAGAGACTTAAATTCTCATCTCTAGATTGAATTAGGCTATGGTCAATTATGTAAGAAAGTGCACTAGTTTATATTGGAAGGCTTGTATTGTTTTCAATCTCATGTCTGAGACTCTACATTTTTTTAAAGAATTACTAGGAGAATTGAAATTTTTTTTCCTTGGGGGAGACGTTATTTTTCATGAGAAATTATAAAAAATTACATAAAAGATAGGAAGTATCCCTATTTTATGGGGGAGACTTGGCAAGTATGAGAGTGCTTGTACTTGCATTTGTTGTTATACAATGAAAAACAATATTTTAATTTTACTAAGAGATATCTTTTAAACTTTTTAGGACAATTTTAAGCCTGGTTGGTGGGAGAAGTTTGTGGGACCAGGCTGTGCAGTGGACACCGACAAGTTTTTTGTAATTTGCACGAATAATCTAGGTAGCTGCTATGGCACCACGTAAGTCACTTTACATTTTATATATAAGCTATCGAATTGTTTTCTAAAAATGCACAAGAAAGAGAGTAAAAAATGCTGTTTATTCTGTGTGCATGAATATGTGATGTACATGTACTACTTGGTACATAACATCAGACGGTTTTTAAGTGCACAAAATCATAGACTTTTATTAAAAACCTTCCGTCAATGAAATCAAATCATACTTATATCATAAGTATTCATGCACAACCATTTTTTAATTGTTGAATGTTGCAGTAATACATTTTGATTTTTCAGAAGTTTTGAAAAAAAAATAAGCCTTTGTTTTGTTTCAGTGGCCCCTCGTCCTTAAATCCACTTACACAAGAGGTAAGAGAACGTTTGTGAGACTATGATTCCACATAGTTCTGACAAAACTACCTTACTTATTTACCTATACATTTTCCATTCTGTATTACCATGTACATTGTGTTATCAAATGGTACTTTGCCCTTTCTGAATGTGGTATAATTTAACTTTTCTTTGTCAGCATGTTTAAGTAGCCCAGTTGTTCCCTAGCGAGACTGTCAATTTCACATATTGGGGATAGGGGGTGGGGCAGGATGGGGATGGGCTAAGATCTGTGAATGTTAATCGTAAAAATGATCAGTTTCTAAAAGCAAAACCATGGTGACAGTATTCAACAATTATTTCTTAGATGTTTTTTTCATTTGACACATTAATCTTTTGATCTAATAATCAATATTGACCAAGACAAGATCAAGGCCCGCCTTCGTTATACAAGTCCATACGTCATTATATCAATTGAAACTTTAATGCCATAACAGTTAGACTCTTCAATATACATGTTGTGTGTCATGATTTGGACAGGTGTCAGGTTTCAAGTGCAGTCATATGCATGATTAATTACCTAACAAAACAGTAAAATAAAACACCCTTTGTCAATGACTTAATTTGCATTTTGAGAGATGTGTTATTGCATAGGAAAGTCTTTGACTACATTTGTAGTTTTGACTTAAACAGAAAGTAGATGCAATAGAACTATAGTCATGAACAAAATTGAATAGAAAATTGGTTATGAATAAGACTTATAAATTTGCTGCACTGTTAGAGATTACTGAAGTCAATTCATTCAAACACTTGGTTTCCCATAGAACAATGCTCTAGACTCAGTAACTTATATTCCCAGCCCTCAAACATACCTTAAAGTGTCGTAAATATTAATCTTATTTTTTTGTCAAATTGGTTTCTCAATCTTTTTGTCATCATTGAAGTAACAAAGTGTAACTTCCATATAAAAAAGAATATGAATTAAATTCGTATCACCTATGATTTGTTTTAAATAATGTATTTTTTCTTTTCACAGCCTTATGCTACAACATTTCCGTTGATAAGTGTTGAAGATATGGTCAACGTCCAGTTCCTTGTCCTTGACCATCTTGGTATTGAGCGGGTCAGTAATTTACAATTCTAAATTTCTATGAAGTTATATTTTCATTTTTCATGTAACATTTCTTCATTTCATTCAAAATTGCTTGTAAATTGTCAATTCAAATTTGTCTACCACTGTGCCTTTCTTATAGGTTTTATCCTTCTCCACCCCCAATCAAAATTTGGGGACATTGATCAGTGTATTTAACATTCATCCTCAATGTTTTATGAATTTTAATCAGTATGAAATAAATGTAGCCTTCCATTCAAATTCATATGAAAAAGCTTCCTATCCATATGAAGAAAAAAAATCCTTGGAATCCATGTGAAAGAAAAAAACTTCCATTGTTCTCCATATGAAAAGCCTTCCACTTTAATTCATATGAAAAAGTCTAACATTGTAATCCATATGAAAAAGCCTTCATTGCAATGTATATGAAAAAGCCTTCCTTTGTAACCCTTATGAAAAAGTCTTCCATTGTTATTCTTATGAAATGAAATACATTGTAACTCATATGAAATGGCCTTCCATTCTAATTCACATGAAAACATCCATTGTAATCTATATGAAAAAAAACTTCCGTATGGTACCAACAATTACTGTTCCCTAACCTTAACCTTTGGCAACGTTTCTGTTCCCTACCATAAAGGTGCATAAGTGGCTCACAAACACATCATGCTTGTCATAATCTATTGGCATCTCGTACATCCTGTAGGTTATATGGTACATAGGTAGGTGTAACCAACATGATATAAAAATAGTAAATATATACATTATATTTACAGTTACATGGCTGTGTGGGATCTTCTCTTGGTGGGATGTGTTCACTAGCAGCTGCTGCTCACTTTCCAGAGAGAGTTGGAAGGTTTGTTCTCAAGTTATTGAATGTTTGAAGAACTGGCCTTGGGGAGGGTATATATTACACTGTTAAAATGTCAGTCTCAACCAGGTCATTTATCTTACAAATGTTTATGCCCCAGCCATAAAATAACCTTAACTATCTGATTTCTTACACATGCAAATTGAAATGTTCTTGAAAGATGTATAAAACACAGATTTGTAAGTATGTTCAAAAGTGTAAATTTCTTTTTTTTTCTATTCTAATTTTTTTGTAACAGCATCATGTCTGATTGTCAAATTCTATTTTTAGGTTGGTTTCCATTTCTTCCTGTGCTCAGTCTCATCCTTCCTCCATAGCCATGAGATATCTACAGAGGAAAACAATTATGTGCGACCCCAACTGGAACAAGGGTCACTACTACGACAAGGCATACCCCAAAATGGGCATGAAACTAGCAAGGTATGTAGCTTTTGTTTGCCTAGGTCATTACAGGAGTTATTTCCCTTGTTCTAAGAAGATATACGAAATGTGAAATATAGTGAGTAGGTGTTAAAAGTTTGATGATAAGAATTGTCATGTACCAATATTTGCACTTATAGTACATTCATCAATACTTTGAATTTCTTGCGTAAGAAATTTTCAAGGTAAGTTCTGTTGAGTTAGATCTGGTATTGCAGTACAGTTAACCCCTTTTTTTAAGAGTCCATCCCCTACAGCTATGGAATTGTGGTCTTTAAAACATGTGATCTCTCAAGACAGGTTTTATTTCAAGCATCATCTTGATCGTTGTATTGTTGTTAACTTTCCAAAAAAAAAATCTTTTACCTGGAAATAGATGTCACCAAAGCCCATGAAATGTGGTTAAACGTCCCACACAAGAATCTTTCACTTATATGGAGACATCACCATGTTTTATTTCAAGCATCATCTTGATGGTTATATTGTTGTTTAACTTTACAAACAAGAATCTTTCACTTATATGTAGAAGTCACCAATGTCCATGAAATGTTGTTAAAGCCCCACTCAAGAATCTTTCACTTTTATGGAGACATCATCAATGCCCATGAAGTGCAACAAAGTTGGCCAATGCTTAGCACTTTTGGCCATTGAGCAGAGAGGATACTCTAACATACTAATGATGCTGCTACCTACTGTGATACAGGACCTCAGTTTTTATCTAACCTGGGTTCGAAATTTTTGAAAATCTTGGCAGAAACAAGAAACTCAATATTGATGAAACTTTGCCTTGGCAGGGCCCGTTTCAAAATTGTGTCTGAGATCCCCACCCACCATCTAAAATGGCTGCCGTTGCTAAAATATGGAAATTTCTTTAAATGGCTACAACTGCTTTATCTTAACTCAGAATGTCTTCTTTCGTAGGTAGAACTGCAATTATGACCTTTTAATATATATTGTGGGTTTTTAAATGAAAATTGAATTGTTTAATTCTGACATATTCATGCAATTTAGGCATAAACTTTCAAAACAAATTCAACAATCTTCTTGTCAGAAACAGGAAGCTTGTTTTACTATGAAACTTTGCCTGATTATTTCTTGAAACAACTTCAGCTTGTCTTAGGTCTGCCAGGTGAGCATTTCAGGCTCCTTAGAGCTGCTAGTTACTTTCTCATTCAAAGGACAGTGAATGCAACAGGTGGTCTTTCTCAACAAATATCTGAACAAGATATTTTTTCTAATATATCCAAAATTCTGAATTTTCTGAAGTTAGTTTCCATGAGAGTTTTTCTCTAATTCAGATATTAATTTAGTTCTGTTGTACTTTAATCACACAATAAAAGGCTGAAAGTCAAGGTTCTAATGTGTTTAAATTTTGGGACACTGCTGTAGATAAGATTAAGTGGAGAAGTGGGTCAAGTGAATGACTTCGACCTAGTGTTTGTTAATGACCTGGTGATAAATTTTTCCCAGGTTGTTAGTAGGGTCATTGAGGATAGGTACAGTACATCACAAAAGTGAGAGACAATGTCTCACTCAATGGAAATCTTGGAAGTTCTATTCTTTAGATGATGATACATTCCCGCCAGGTTATATGTATGGATGTCTTATATGTAGATACATTAAAGCTAGATACAGTGTGTCACAAAAGTATAATGCACAGTAATCAAGATTACAGGTGTGTCTTTTGATGGGGATGAATTTTCCCAGATTGCTTAAAGGGACATACTGGTAAAATTATACAGTGTACAGATACAGTGTGTTACAAAAGTGTGAGGCATAGCAATGAAGATTATGTCCAAAGGTGAAATCTGTGGTCCTGTGTCACAGTAGGTGTTGGCATGTTAAAAACCCCTCACTTCTTAATAGCCTCAGGTGCCAAGAATAGGCCAGATTTGTCACGCTTCACCAGCATTTCTGACATATCCATATAAGTGAACAATTCTTGAGTGGGACATTAAACAACAATACTACCAACCAAGCATTCAAAGGTGGTACATTGGAATTAAAGTGGGATTCTGCAGATGCATTGTACACAAATTGAAATTCTCTTATTCATAATAATGGGTGTGTGAGGAAGGGAGTGTCATTTTATGCCACCTGAAAAAAAAAATCACAGTGGAATCAAGTAACTCACACATTCATGAGCCGAAGTCCTGATGACTATAACTTTTTAAAATGGGCCCTTGAATGTTAACTTTCTGAAGTTTTACTGTATATTGTTTTTGTTTCTTCCAGGGAAATTGCTACTCTGACATACAGAAGTGGTCCGGAGTGGGATGAGAGATTTGGCAGACTCAGAATAGATGAAAAAGCACCTAACACGCTTTGTCCCACTTTTCTGATCGAGAGCTATCTCGAGCATCAAGGCGAGAGCTTCAGCACTAAATATGATCCCAACTCACTTCTATACATTTCTAAGGTGAGATTTGTGAGTCTTAACTCTCCTTATTTTATTCATGATATCATTTATGCATTTGATGAACTTTGTTTTTTGTTTGAACATTGTACAGTGCACCAAAGTTAGACTTCTTGGTTTCCATTGCTAAGTGGATTGTATGAATTTAAAGCTTTTCCACCCCAAGTATCAAAATTGTATAGTCTTAAATTTTTGTCATAGACCAAACTATCATGGTTGTAAGGGTTCAATAAAATTTCATTTTTCATGATTCAAGGCTTGAATAGCGTCCCACATGAGACCAAACTATAAATATAAAAAAAAAATTTTTATTGGTTTTATGTGAAATTCAGTTTAAAAAATCACAGCAAAAGGATGACTAGATTGACTGATTGCAGCTTCATTCATAAATCAGAACTGCATATATGGAACAAATTGTTCACAGTGTCCAGTCACTGTGTGTAAATAGTAATCTGGACAAACTTGAAACTCTGGTAATGTCAGAGATGCCTGTCATACTGGTTAAAATCAGATGGTAGTGATTTTTAGTCCTATAGTCTCCTTTCAGATTTGACCATGAAAAATTGGGACTTGATATGACTTATCTTTTACAGTTAAATGTTCTTTATTTCCATAGGCCATGGATTTATTTGACATTGCTGAAGGTTTTGATAGCCTAGAGGATGGTCTCTCCAGAATCAAGTGTCCAGCCATGGTGATAGGTGTACAGACAGACATTCTGTTTCCCATCTGGCAACAGCGAGAAATGGCCAAGGGGCTTCAGGAAGCAGGTACATACAGAATACAGTGGAACCTTGCCTGGAGATCTCTTGACTTAGGAGACCACCTCAAAATAAGGGCCAGTTCGCCTATCATTGTTTTCGGCGATTAAAACCTCACTTAGGAGACCACCTAGCTAAATAGACCAGCTTTACCCAGTCACTTGATTGGTCTTAATAGTGAGGTTCTACTGTACTGATGCTCCCCCAATTCTACTTTGTCAACCAAGAATAAATTTAATACAAGTGTCTATACCTCTGTTTCTGCATGAGTGCTGTTGTGAATTCAGTCCCAACTTTTTGTTACAATTGTCAGTGTATGCACCTTCAGATCCCGAGTTCATGGGTCATATTGGATCGCCAGAGGTGACTGGCTTTTCCTGTCCCTTGGATGAGATAGTAAAAGAATTTAAAAAAGTCCTGTGTCACAGTATATGTTGGCAATTTAAAGAATCCTCACTACTCAGTGGCCATAAGTGTTAAGGTCTCTGTGTAAAGGGAGGACTCTGGCATAGGACGGTAAAGAACAACAACAACTATACCCCTAATTTCTACAGGATTGAGTGGTATACAGTGAAACTTGTATATAGCGACCTCGTATGGACAAGAAAACCAGTCTTTATAGGGAGGTGGTCTTTATATGGAGGTTGATTTGTAAACAAATGGTACTATTGGGGACACTAAAAAGTGGTCATTGTGACTAGGTGGTCTTTATATACAGTTATTCATATTTATTGTTCTAGGTTCATAATTGTCTCATCCTTGACAGAACTATCCACATTATCTTGCACCTCTGGTTGTTTGTCTCAAATTCTTTAGTTGACCAGCACACAGTGATGTCTCCATATGAGTGAAATATTCTTGAGTGGGACATTAAACAACAATGCAAGGCAACAACTTTAGTTTAGAGGTCACAAGTTATACATGCACAAAATTTTGAACTCAAATTTTAAATAGGCTCTCATGGTGTTTTTGCTAGTTATGATATCACATGCTTTCATAATGTTATTCTAATGAATATCTTATTCAAGAGTGATAGAAAAATAATTAATTGGTATTTTGAACCAGGCAAGGGAGGGGGAATTTGGTGAATCTTTGACTTGGCAAGTATTATCTGTTACTGTTTTAAATAGATTTTGTTTCTTTTTATGCATTTTGGGATTACAGTCAACTCTGCAGATAAAGAGATTGTAGGTAACAAGATATTGGTTACAAGGAAACTTCTATTCCTGGTGCACTTTCCATGCATTACTTAAACTAGATGAATATCTTGATCCCTTCAACTTCCTTATATGTTTAGTTGACTGTATATTGTTTCACAAACACAGCTTGTTTTTAAAAGAATAGAAATTGAAACTATAATATTTGTAATTATTTTGATTCCTTGCAGTAGATCCATCATACATGTACATGCTCAATTTTCTCGTTTTACAGGAAATGAGAATGTGACGTTTTATGAGCTGAACTCTCTGTATGGCCATGACACATTCCTGCTGGATCTGAATGGTGTAGGTGCTGCAGTGAAGGTAAGAAATCAAGTAGACATATACTGGGGAACCTGGCTAGTAACCCATCTCACTCAGTAGACCATCTCACACTTAGGAGACAACCTCACACTTGGGAGACCATCTCAAAAATAGGGGACCACTTCACACTTAGGAACCTCCTTACATTGTACACTTAGGAAACCATCCCACAGTTAGAAGACCAGCTCAGAACACCACCTTACTTCAGAGATCACCTCACTTAGGAAACCACCTCACATAGGAGACCATCTCACTTATGAGACCACTTCACCTAGGAGACCATCTGACATTAAAAGACACCTTCACTTCAAAGACCTTTTCATGAGGGCAACCACCTCAATTAAGAGAGTGACTTACATTTAAGATAACAGTATTCAGTCATTTCTGGATTATTTAAGGCTTTTCTGATACTGCTTAAATGCTGTTTCACTTATCAGACCAATTTTATGAAAGTCACTAATTCATTGCATACATGTACGTGTATATACAGTATACAGTTTTCTTGTGTAAATGAATGTACAATACATTATTTTATCTGAAACAAAAAATGTGAAAATAACAGATACCAGCTATCAATCGCCAGAGGGAATCAAGAGGCAATATACAATTTTGATGAATATTGGACAAAAACGGACCTCTGAAACCCAGAGGTGGGATCAGGTGCCATGGAGGTGTAAGCATTTCCTGCTGACCGATCACACCTGCTTTGAGTCCTTAGTCAAATTCAGATGAAATATTTGAGAAATTTGTTAAAATCAGTAGACAATTCAACAACCACAATAATCTGAAATAAGTAATTTCAAATGACTGTTGCACTACATATAAATTCTGTTTCTTACCTAGGGATTTCTGGAGACAGATTTATCTTCTCTTGGACTGATTACCAATGCAAAGAAAAAGCGAAATGCACAGATGTCTAGGAATAAGGATAGAGGCTATTTTTAATCCAGGTAAGTAACCCATTAATGGTATGTATCATTAGTAATCTGATGACCCATCAATTTCACGGCCTCCGTGGCCGAGTGGTTAGCGTGTTCGACTGCGAATCGGAAGATCCGGGTTTGAGCCGCGTAGCGCCACTCCGCGGTTGGCTGTCTCTGTCTTTCGGATGAGAAAGTGAAAACCGAGGTCCCGTGTCACAGTAGGTGTTGGCATGTTAAAGAACCCTCCCTGCTCTACGGCCAGCAGTGCCGAGCATAGGCAAAATTTGTAGCCCTTCACCGGCACACAGTTACATCTCCATATGAGTGAAATATTCTTGAGTGGGACGTTAAACAACAATACCATACCATACCTACATTACTTTTATTAACTTACTGACCCATGAAAGATAAAAATGGACTCTTCCAGTGAATGACAAGGATCTGTCTGAATGTGGCATTAGGGGTCAACGGATTAAAGGTACACTTGGACTCATTTAGCAAAAATTTGTCATACACGAGATAACGACGGAATCTTGTAACAATGGATATAATTAAGCAATTTACACATTAAAAATTGTCAAAACAACATATAAATGCCCGTGCTGGACATGTTTTGTCTGCGTAATTCGCCCCTCCTTAAAGGCATTGGTCATGTCTATTAAAATGGCAGAAAATGAATACAACCCGTAATCGTGTATTTTTGATTTTTTAAACAACGATATCTACATATTGCATGCATATTTTTTGTATTTTATCAGCTGCATCCTCTAATTATACGCTGGCGCAAATGTGATATTTCAATTTTTTAATTCTGTGAAGATGAAAAACGAGTCCAAATCTATCTTTAAGTATATTAACAATGTTTACAATTGATACATATATGTTATATAGTATATAAACTTTGCTATTTCATTTTACATATATTATGTAAATTATTTCTTTTCAGTGTTTCCTCTGACAAAACTTCAAGAGAGATGAGATTAATAAGATACAGATTTTGGAGCCATTCATACATGACAGTGATTGTGAAGAGGTTCAAATACATGTACATGCTAGTACATAATAAGGAAATGATTCTGTTATTTATACATTCATTGTAATGATAAAACTTAGAGATGATTGATTTGGAAAGCAAAACTCATGAGCAAAGAATTCTCATAGACTATAAGTATCTTTAGTTTTATGGATATTTAGAAAAGATATCAATAGCATCTCATCAGTAATATGAGAAATAGATCATTACTGTGAAGAGACATATGAGACAGATGACATCACTCATTACCTTCAAAGGTCTCGATAGTAGAATATTTAGAATCAATTCAAAGGCTTAAATTATTACTTTTGGTTTTTAATTCTGGCTTCTTTTCAGTTCCATAAAAGTAAGAAAGTTTAACTAGGACCTTGTTCATAATACATCTGTGAACTAACCACATCTTTAAATGTTGGGGAATCATTTAGGACAAGATTTGAAAACTCTTTACCCTTAACTTGTAGCTTTCTGATGTCACATTTGAAGTTGTCCTTTTAATTGATTGGAAGAGTTCATTAAGAAATTTCAGGGGTCAATGTGTTAAATTATGTGGGATATCTACGCATCAATGTCTCTGTTAAAGATACTGATATTTTTTACTGCTTTGTGAATTGGGTGTAAGACTTGCACAAATGTTACATTAGCTTTTCGTGACATGTCCCTAAACTCTGCAATTGCAGATTTCCATGTGCTTTCAAGAAATTGAAAAGAAAATAGTATTTCACATTTGATAGGTATACTTAAGCTGATTTCCTTGAGATCCCCTAACTACTGCCAAATATATTTCTTTTGTTATCTTATGTAACAATCAAACAATACATGGGATCAAATCAGGGGTCATTTTACTAGTTGATTTTTGTGATGTTTTTTTTTTTTAATTTCATACATTTATAATTTGTTTATTGTGATTTTACTTGATTATTGTGTATAATGACATGAAGCATCTGAATAACAAAACATTGAAAAAACCTTGCTCAAACAAAAGTGGAAGAGAACTTTTTTTTCATGCTCATGTGCAAAGTACAATGACTCTTAATTTTGTTTTGTTGTTTATTTTATGTTGTAACATTCCCCTGATCTTATTATTGCTTTTTGTACAATTATATGTATTATCCAATCATTATTGTTTATTTTAATTACATATGATAATTATATAACTTCGTTATCACTTTGATGTAGGAACTTTGGGAAGTGTGCTTTAGAATAGAATAGTGGGTCCACATATGTTATATTTTGTACATGTCATACACTGTACTTGTCAAGTGCCCCCATCAAACAGGAAGACTCCCTATTTCTCCCCTGAATTTTTGCAATTTCTTAAGGAAAAATACATATCTCCCCATGGAAAACATAAATTTTCTTATAAACTCTCAGCGAAATGAAAATTCTGCTCCAGGAGATTGAAAAAATATTATTCTTCCCTGTGAAATTGAAAAATCCTTTTGGTTCCATTTTGGTAACCATACATTTAAGTTACATAAGACAGGTTATACTTTAATTCTGTGGGTTGCTTAGGCAGGTCAGACCATACTTTCCTAGAATTATAATAATATCTCATCATTTTCACATCTTACACTGTACAACATCATGTACATATAATCATAGATGTAGGTAAACATGTACAATGGGAATCGTGTAATTAATGATGTATAAACACTTAGTCTGGGATTTCTGATATTTTGAGACTTTTCATACAATGCTGTACCAAAAAGCTGTATTATATTATTTCATGATCATGTAGATATCAGTATATTAAGTTTGATTGGTCAGTCACCCTTTGTCACATTATTTGTATTTATTTCATTAACCATGCAATAATATTAAAATTGTTACATCTTAATATAACTTCCTTGTACTTTACACTCATAGCTATGACACATGCACAGGTACACCTGGGGTCTTTTACTTTGAGTTCACCTGTATCGAAGTTCTGTTACTAATTATAGACATAGGTGCACTATTTATACTGCACTGTTTGATTATTTTGTACCCTTATGATGTTTCATGGTTCCGTCACATATATAGATACAGATATAGAATTGGTATCTATTGTGACCTACATTTACATGACCTTTGACACAGATTCAGGAACCCTCCTGTGTGGTGTCCTTGATGAGTTTTCGTCTGAGGTTATCTGTGAACTTTGATTACGTGATTGTCAGGACAATTTTAGAGATAGTCCACTGACATGATATATCATACTAGTTCCGAAATTCATGACTTTTCTGACCTTATGCTTGCGTGCGAAAATCTTGTTATACTATGTGGTAAATGAGAGTATGGCATGGCATGGTATTGTTGTTTAACGTCCCACTCAAGAATATTTCACTCATGGAGACGTCACCATGTGCTGGTGAAGGGCTACAAATTATGCCTATGCTCAGCACTGCTGGCCGTAGAGCAGGGAGGTTCTTTAACNNTCGGTTTTTACTGTCTCATCCGAAAGACAGGGGCGGCCAACCACGGAGTTACACATGTGGTGATTGTGAGGTATGAGCTTCAAGCCCAAGCCACTTGGACGTCCCTGTCTTTTCGATGAGGCAGCAAAAACTGAGATCCCATATTAAAGTAGCTGTCCGTACTATAAAGAACCCTCCCTACCCCTTGGCCATAAGTGCGGAGGATAGGCAAAGTTTCTTACCCTTCAATGGCAAATGGTAATGTCTCCATATAAGTGAAATATTCTTGAGTGGAACATTATATGATTATACAATACAATGTACATTACAAAATCAAATTTTATCAATTGAGTTGCCTCCCCTGAAATGAATAGGAAGAAATGCATGTAGTATAATTTAGCTCTTGTATACCAGCTGCTGTATTCTTGTTCATGAAAGATAATGAACTAACTCTCATTGACAAACCTGGATATATCAGAAATGAAGGGGAATGAATTAAAATAAATTTCAAATAAACAAAGATGAAACTTTTTAATAATAAGTTATAGATTATATTTTTAATAAGTTTTAAACTAGTTATAAAGTGATTGAGCAGAGGAACGAAAATGATTTAAAATTGAAATCATTAGGATTTCATTATATTGGGGTTTATTATAACTAAGTGAGGTTCTACTGTACCAGGTGTCATCACTCTAGGGTCAAAGCTCAAGATTTATTTGCCTAAATCAAAAGTACATGTATGATGATCAGAGTTCAAATATACTGTCATACCTAATGGCCTGCCAGGTGTGTGATATGTAAAAGATAGATCATTGTACTTTAGATCACAGTCTTTCATCTTTTGGTGTGGATCAGGTTTTTGACTCTGCAGACTTTACATTATATTGTGAGGAAGATAGTCAGGTAGCCAACAGTAGGTGAGGTCTCTACCCAGATGTCCTAAATACCAATAATCTTACTGCTGTACTGGTTTTCAAACCATTTAAGGGTCATTTGTAAATATAAAATAGCTTGCCAGATTTCTGAGAGTATGCCAAGAACCTATTCAGACTTTGTCTGCTGCTGTTTAAAGAGACCATCAAAGGGAAGGAGCAAAAAGGGTCACATATGACAGGTGATCTCTTAAT
>JACSZP010029054.1:0-10027 GCA_016161895.1 Pinna nobilis
CCCTGTCCTTCGGATGGGACAGTAAAAACCGAGGGCCCGTGTCACAGAAGGTGTTGCCACGTTAAAGAACCCTCCCTGTTTTACGGCCAGCAGTGCCGAGTATAGGCAAAATTTGTAGCCCTTCACCGGCACACGGTGACGTCTCCATATGAGTGAAAGATTCTTGAGTGGGACGTTAAACAACAATACCATACCATACTGAAGCTTGTCAGCAATTTTAATACATTCTACTTACCTTATGGTGTTTTTGCAACATGAATATAATAGCTCTTCCGATCTGTTCCTCGTCCACAAGAATCCATTCATCAACGTAATCCCGGCAGATGGGGAATGTAATCTGCACGTGCACATAAGCATAAATCATAAACATAAAGTTAAAAACTGAAAATGACTTCAAGGTTTACTGGGACCAATTATAATCATAAGTAGCGTGTTTTATCCCTAAAATTTAGCTTCTGTTTAATTTTAGCCATTTTGCCCTTTAGTTGTCAGGCGTATATAAATCTCCACGCTAAAATATTGAAGGGAATTGAAGACGAATTGACTTTTTTTGCCGTAGAAGAGCAAAAATGACGGGGGAAAAAATCACCGTATAAAGTACTGCAATTCGAGAAATTTATGTGAGAATAATTTATTCGCCAGCCTATATTTTCGGGAGAATACAATACATCTAAATTCTATCGCGGGTAAGATATCTCGTGTAATCATACATCTATAAAGCCATCAGCATGAGACACTTGTGCAATCAGGAAATACGGTAAATCCGGTTTTATCCGCGAGATTTTTATTTTCGCGGAATTACGCGAGAGCACTTACTCGCGAAAATAAAAGTCTTCCTTAATATACAACCCTTAGATCGATGCTCAAAACAACATAAACTTAGAATACTTAGCAAGCAAACAATCGATAATATAGTATCGCGAAAAACTGAATGGCTACCAATTCGCGAAAATAAAGTTCCGCAAAAATTTCTGGATTTACAGTACTGCGTCTAAAAGGAAACTGAACTCCTTCCAGTTTTAATTTACAAAAGTTACCTGGATCTATTCGAATATGTTTAGCACTGGTGTGCTTCTAGATGATTCACTCCGTGTTACTTAACAGAATCCGTCACATTAGAGATAAAAGCACATCGAACTAAGTTGTTTGACGAAGTGATGGATATGAGCACAGACTGGCAATTTTTACTAATGGATCTGTACATCAGGTTTAGTTATATAAAAAGGCATCAGTAACAGGGACAATTCTAAACACATTATATAAATTCTGTGACTTTTGGACAGATACGGGTCTCTGAAAAGCCAGGAGTAAAATCAGATGCGAAGGTTGAGTACGTATCCCCTACTAACCGGTTTACATCCACCGAGAATCGACGGTCCATGTCTAAGAAACAATTACGAGTAATAGAGCCAACATTCAAGAATCACTGGTTTGCTCTGTGGTATAAAAGAGGTGCAAATGTCATAATGCAAGTATAGAACATTGCAACGAACGTGGTATTTTACATAAAGGTGAACATTGTTTATCAAATTAAATTTAATAAATCCAATTTATTTTTTATAAAGATTACTGAGAAAGAATAATTTTACAAGAGGATGGCTTCGGCTTGATATAAAACAGAAATCCTAAGTTTTGGGGACAAAATATTTTATGGAAGGTGATATGGAAGAAAAATTTCAATTTTACTGGACTGAGAAACTACTCTCAGTATGATTTATCCATACGTTAAAATAACAAATTAAATATTATATACTAATGTCTGACATTGAATCATATGCTTAATCAATTACTTAAATCGATAGTCTACATCTGACAATTTTCGTAGAGGTTTGTTTTTCGCGAATGAAACGTTTTCTATTTATTCATGACTAAATAATTTTACGAGCAGGTTATTCATGACAGGGACCATTGTCGTTTGGTACCCTTGCCTTATTTCGCAAAAATGAGAATCATGCGAAAAAAATCAGACTTAACAGTTTAATACATTACCGAATTCTCTTTTATACCGATGTATGTACCATCAGAAAGCGTTGGATATAACTCCACGTCAGGTCTAATCTTTCCAGCTTTAATAGATTCGTGCATCACTCTTGCGTTTACTGCCTGACAACCTAAAATCTGATGTAATATGAGTTGCAAAAAAGAATTAATCAAAAACTTAACGAACAAACATAAAGTATGTGATCAATAATACACAAATGAATTCTGCTTGAGGTATTATAATGGTCTCAACGTGGAAAATAATTATTAATTCCAAATTGGATGAGACCAGGTGTACAAGATGAGTCAGCGCCCCCTGCTGGAATATCACCCCGTCGCAAATATTACGAAACCTACGTATTTGGTATAATGTCGATATCAGTTGAAAAAGTCATTCTTTATCTATCAAGCAAATGACACTTGCATTTGATCTCAGACGGGCTAATTTTTATGCACGAAAATCTTATGAAATCTGAACAGTAGAACAAATCATATGACCATTGTCAATTGCCAATCAAATTACATGTGCGAATTACAACATATAAAACTCAAGGTAGCTAGTAAGAGTGCAATTATGATGGACAAGAGTAGTTATGAACAAGGTTATTTTCTAAAATCTAAATTTCCTTTAATCGATATGTTGTAGCGATTATCTTTCCTGTAAAGTATGGCTATTAACGGTACAATTAGTTGATACTGTACGTTGGCGAAATGATTAAAATGATTAATATGATTTATTTCTTCTTTGCTCAAAATAATTCATTCGAGAAACTAAAACAATGAAGTTCTTTGTAAAGAACTCACCTTCACTGAGGGCTTAATTTGTTTTATGTATCTCGCTATTCCAGAAATCATTCCTCCTCCCCCGACAGAGACTAGCACACATTCTACTTCCGGCAATTCTTCCAATATCTCACACCTGTTGTAACCAATGCCAAAGAATTCATAAATTTATTGTTTTTGTTATTTGTGACATTTTTTGACAGTCGATGGAGAGATAAAAAATCTATAACTTCGTTCTGAAGTTTTATATGTCGATTATATATTCCCTTTGAAAACTTATGCCTGCATTGTAATATAATTTGCCTCTCAATCGGGTTTCATTAGATTTTCGTGAAATTCAGCTAAGAATGGAAGGGTATCAGAAAACGAATATTATTTTTTAACAGAGATTCCCCATGCTATAGGAATGCAAATTTCACAAGAAAAGTAGATGTTATTCGCTTTTGCAAATCAAGTATGTTATAAAACCGAAAAGCTCAAAATATGTAGATGAAAATAAAAGTACTTACCCTATAGTGCCTTGCCCAGCGATAACATCGATGTCCATGTAAGAGGAGAGATAGAGCGCACCTGTCTCCTGTAATTAGATTAATTCAAGCAAAAATATATAACAACTGTTTAAGAAATGACTAAACAATCTGACATAGATACAGGATTTTAAACATTTTGCAGCTATGAATGTCAGTATAATAATTTTGTTTGCACGTGAAATGCATAGCTTCAATAGGTAAAATACTAATTATTTCTCATAAAACACAATTGGAAATCCCATTGATGTTGTTATTTTTGTTTCACGTCCTCCTAAGGTACTGAAACTCTTCTTGTTTATCGCCCTGCTGAAGAATCATAAACAAATAATCATGAACCCATATTATACCTTAGAATGGCTTTAAATTTTGGCTTATTCTCGCCACTTTGGACCACTGAGAAATGAGAGATCTTAAACATGCCGATCGCCATTTGACATGAGACCGTTGTTTCTATTGCTTCATAAGAAAAACAGAATTAGCAAGCCGTTCTCGTCGAGGTTTGAACCCATGACCCCGGATCTAAAAGCAAACATTCCATAGCAGAGTTGCAATGGCTCTTTCTTCTTGGATGTAGCTACAGACTATTAGAATCTTAAAACTAACTAAAAACAGTTGAATCTTTGAAATAATATTAAACATGCTCTGTACACACGAACGAACCTTTAACTTTTTAAATCTAAATTCCTTAATTTTATTACTTAGTATACATTCAAATAACCTTGAAATATTTTGATTTACGGATACAGTTTATCTTAGATTTTGGTGTATGTCGAATTATAATGAGCAAGTCAGGGCCAGTTTTATAATATCATTTCACATTAAGGAATCAACATACCTTCGCAGTCTCTCTTGCTTTATTTTCGGATGCCATCGGATGTTTTCCGTGTAGGAACAACTTAGCACCATTTTCTTTTAATGTTTGGATTTTAGTTTGGGTTACATCTTCGCAACAGTATATACTTAGTGGAAACCCAAGTTTTCTAGATGTACCCAGCTGCAATATACAGTAAACCTGATTGTTGTTGTATTGTTGTTTAACGTCCCACTAAAGAATATTTCACTCGTATGGAGACGTCACCGTGCGCCGGTGAAAGGCGATAAAATTTTACCTACGCTTGTGGCCGTAGAGCAAGGAGGGCTCTTTAACATGCCAACACCTGATTAACAGACCAACGTGGTAGAAAAACGTCTTGTTCACCGAAGCTTTAAACCAAATTTAACATGATACGGAGATACAAAATAAATAAAAAAATAAATAAAACTGTAAAAAAGTTTCAATTCCGATTTTAGGTTCCTAGATATTGATTATCATGCTCTAAATCGATAAATGTTCGTGATTCTTTATTTTCGCGTTTTCCAATTCTTCAATTGAAAAAACCATATTTTCGCAAGCTTTATTTTAAAGAAGTAGCTCCCTATATTTCTATTGTGCTCGTCAGTTTCGGAAAATACCAAGCAAGTGTATGCGCATATGATTTCCACTAGAAAGAAAATTTGCGTTATTGTACGTACCAAATTCTCACATTTAAAACTAGATTTACATTAGATAGTTTGTGCGACAAAAATACAAATGATCTTACACATGCTAGGGCATGGTTTCCGGTCGATGACGTCACGATACCTTTGGCAATAGTCGCCTTGTCTGTCTCATTAAGAAGATAGATTTTATTGAATGCGCCTCTAGCTTTACATGATCCTGTTATCTGCTCGCCTTCTGTAAGAGAGTGAAAACTTTAACTTTTTTGTTTTTTTCTTTTAATTTTACCTGACCAGTTTAACAATTTCAAGCCAATGTTACCTATGGATGCCTAGTGTTTTTGTTGGCGTTAGATTTATAAACCCCAGTCCTTACTCTAACTGAGTAAAGTTCGAAAGCCTTCGGCAAATTGAATGGAAAACTTCCTCATACTATTGAACGATCAATTATTCCACGAGTCTAATTATAATGCTCTATCACATGGATAAATCATCAATTTAAAGGACGTCTATTTCCATATCTTGTATGACCTCAAACCAGGTATATGGCCTTCTAAAATTGTTGCCACCTGCTAATGTTTCTAGAGGATATCTGAATAAAAGAATCACCTTGAATTCGCGAGTTCTTTACCTATTTACACCAAGGAAATTGTTTGAAAACTTGACCTTCACAATTCTACATTTCGCGAAATCAAACACTAGAACAAAATCCTGATTGTGATTCCATACTCAGCGAATATGTCGAAAGTAACAAGTTAGAGAAACAAGTTATTTTTAGCAATTGAAAATGCAACTACAGGAGAAATACTTTTGTTTGTCTTTGTAGCTATATACAAGTATAAAACGTTGATGCAAATAATATGAGAGGTATACCGAGTTTTATATACACGCTCGTATTTTCGGACATTTTGCTTAGGTAGCTAGAGTACATAAGCGGCGTTTTGAGTAGATGACATTTTAGTCTTTTCCTCGCCATTAGTATCCGAACTGGTAGTCCATCTATCAATCGTTTGGTTTCCTCCTCCTCGTCGTAGTTCGGACAGGTCTGGCAAAAGACAACATTTACAAAATTTCAAAAATCATGAGGCACCACTTTACCATATACTCTATTTTCTTATAAAAAAGGAGATTGACAGAAAAATTATCGAAACCAAAGGGTTTTTTATATCAAGGTTCCAACATTTTTCTACAATTATTTCCAGTATCAAGAATCTAATTCATAACATCAAAAGAAGAGTACATAATAAATTTGTGTGTTATATACAGTTGAATATTTTATGTAGATACACATGCATATCTACTAACATATCATCACTGGATAAAGTCGCTATAGATAATTAATTAGTTCTTCGACAAAACAGAACGTAGTTCTAGTCAAATACACACAAGCTGACGAGAAGCTTTATAATTAAAAGACATCAACTTGCAGGATATCAGAATTTCATGGATGACTAATTTCAAGAACGTTCGCCTTTTGCACGGCACGGAAGATTTCTTGTTCGAACTTCTCAACATAATTTTAAGCATTTGTTCGTAAACATAATATTCCTGCATGAAGAGTCAATAGAAAATGATAATGAGTCCCCATTCGTTCAGAAGATAATATGCAGATTGAATGACAACAAAGCAAACATAAAATAAGTGAGAATCGAAACCACTTTCCAGTTTCAAACTGTTACCATGGTGCGGTAGGTAAAGGAGCCCTCACTGCTCAATGGTCATAAGTACAGAGCATTGGCCAAATACCTTTTAAGTTTCAATGATAGAACTTCTTTGTTTCTTTCTTTGATATTTGTTTTTTAATTTTCATACAATTCTATATTGTAACAACTCGCCCAGTAATCCCCCTTCGTTCACCTCTCATCGGATTACTGAAGAGTGATTGATACATGTGTTAAGCACGGTTAGATCAATCAAACATAGAGTCTAGTGGAATAAGAATATAATGTCTTACCATCACAGGGGCAAATAATGGTAGGGACAAATAATAAGTCTGAGAATATGTACTAAGTATTAATTAATATTATTTGCCAAATTTTCTTAATCGTCATTTTGTTTTATGAATTTTTCATTATACATGTAGATATAAGATCAGCGCTAGTCCCCGATTGCTTAGTTTATACACAACACACACACAAACCAGGACGATGCACTTTCACAATTCGTATTATTGTGTTCCGTTTGACCATCTTAGGAAAAATACCTGGCTGTATTCTAGAAATACAATGTCAAAAGCAAGACAGGAGTTCAATTACTTAGTTTTTTTTCTCATGCCACGGATATTGCTTACATATTTCTTTCTCTCTCTCCCTCTCACATCATTTTTTACAGAGATATGAGACGATATTACCCCTCCCATAACTAACTTACACACGTGACATTATATCTTACCATTAACAATAACAAAAGGATTCTATTTCTGGTTTGTAAATGATTCGCGTGATTTAACCTGAAAAAAAACTTTGCAATTTACTTTTGTCAAACTATCTTCAAGAAATCCTCCAGGTATAGGGATGCAAATAGCGATAACGATTACCCTATGATCTTTCTTTGTATAATATAGTACATAATTCGCGTCTACTTTTCAAATGCGACACGCACTTGAGTAATCTTAGGTAGGTCTCACATGTGGTTTCGCTTTTGATATAACATAAAATGGGACAATTTATGCCTTATAAATCCGCAAAGCGGTTTATTGAAAAGCATAAACTGGCCAAAGTTATGTTATATCGTAAAATAAAGGCACAAATTAAGTTCATTCCCTATAATTCCTTAATGAAAATTCCTTTCTTCCAAATGAAGTATCGAAAACTTTTGGTTTTCGGACTTAAACGAGATCTGATAGCAAAAGACCTCTAAAAATGCAAATAATTCTCAATTAGATTAGTCCATTGGAGATAACCGAAGTTATTGAATGGGAATTGTTGTTGAAAATCTACAACTAAAAAGGGCCATAACTCCCTCATTAAATGAGGAAAAAGGTTTTCGAACTTGTCCGAGCTTTTGTGGTTATAATCCTTCTAATCATTTTTCAAATTGCTAATTATACACAGGTGTCTAAGATACATATTTCATCACTAACTATTTGACTTAAGGGACTTTTTGTTGCCACGGCAACACAATTTGAACTTTTGGCAACAAAATCTTACTCCCAATGTAACTATGTTTCAAGTAATTTATGGGTCAATTTATTTCAAACTAAGTGGAAAACTGTGAAAAACTAGCTGATACTAGACATCTTTAATTTTCTCAGAAATTTCGGTAGTTAAAGGGTCAATTCATTAACCCCTGATGAATCAGGGTTTTCAAAATAGCCGTGTTATTATAGAAATAAAGAAATTTAGCTGGAAAATGAAAATCATTTCAAATTAAGCGGTCTTTCAATATATCAGGGTTCAATATAAGTCAGTTCCGTTGGATATATGTCGTCACTTTAATGACGTCACTTTTCATCCTTTACGTGTCGTACATAGAACAAACTCTACAGTCCCTTCTATGGCATCTGATGACGTTGCCATGTGGGTGAAATATTCTTCTAAGCTACAACACAACAAAGGCATCACTGACTCTCTTTTGACGGCCATCCATGGCGTATCAATTTTTCGCCTTCACGCAAACGTAAAATTCACCAGATGTCTTCCCTATTTTTGCACATTAGCAAAAACCACTGAAGGACAAACATAAACCTTAGACTGAGATCTTCCTGATCAAACTTAATATCTTTAATGGAACAAAAAACATACTTGCCTTAATGCGTTTGAATAATAACATGTTAAAATAAGAAATTTGTTAAACAAAATAAGCTTGAAGGTTTCCAGACAGTATCGAGCCAATGATGCCGGTACAATTTGAGCATAATTTTGGATTCAGAAGCAGTTTAAGGAAAAAACGAACTGTCAGATAAATCGAAATTGTAGAATATACCTGGACATCGAGAAAAACAAGTGATCATATTAATTTTCTGACCAAAACAGACTAGTCTTCAATATCTCCATCAATATGATCCCTATATTTATCATGAGATTAAGAAAATAATAATTACGTGACCCTTGCTACGGAAAATGATGTAAACTAATTCTGTAAGTCAAATTGAGGGGTAACCCTATCTAAATGTGCATTTACATAAAGAAGGGCATAAACTTATTTTTAAGCCTCAGCAGATGCATTGCTTAACATTTCAAAGATAAATATACTATAAACATGCATACATGCTTATTATGTTTATAACGTCGGAATAAGAATACATCTCGGTATGTTGGCTTTGTTAAATCATCCATAAAACATTAAACTAAATAACTGGAGTTGGTCTATAACGAAGTCAAAGGGGATTGACTTTTGACTTTATTATAGGCATTCTTCGTTTTAAGCATCAAAATTTACTACATATATACATGTAGATAAATAGTAACTCTTTTCGGGGAATTTATTCCTCTTCGTAAAAGCACTTAATTCGCTTTAAGCCGATTCGTTATAGACCGACTCTACTGTACTTAAACTGACTTTTGAATATTTATTATTAATAATGTCTTGATATTAAATGACAATAGTTAAAGTTACTTCTTAAAGACAATATACAGATCCGATAAAAACAGGATAATTTCAGACAATAAAAATCAGAGGTGCGATCAGGGCCTAGCTGTAAAATATAACAAAGGATTAGAATGAATAGGTAGGTAACGTATAGTGATCGATCTCATTATTCCTATAAGAAAGCCATATAAAAAAAGTTGAACAAACAGGGACTCATGAACGCCCAAAAGGTTGGATCAAGTGCCTAGAAGGAGTAAGCATCTCCTGTTGACTGTCCGCACCCGCCGTGAGTCATATATCTTGATCAGGTACATGCGCGGATCCAGGGTTTTTTTTCGGGGGGGGGGGGGGGGGGGGGGGGGGGGGGGTGGAGTCGATATTTTCCGGGGAGGTGCAACTTGTAAAAAGGAATAAGTCAACCCTGTTAAAATGAGAATCTAAACATAATTGACCCCCCCCCCCTGTAGATCCGCGCATGAGGTAAACAGACAAAAAAATCAGAGGTGGGATCAGGGCCGTTCATCTGCCGTTTAAATTTAACCCTTGGTTGTAAATAACCAAGGATTAAAAGTAATCACAGAGTAAAATACTTATGATAACCAGTGTAATATTGTAGTTAAATTGAACCTTCTGTAAGAAAGACAATCTATTACATTTGGGAAATTTTACCCAAGTTCTGATGCTCGGTTACTATATTTCTACAATGCTCGGTTACTATATTTCTACAA
>JACSZP010029056.1:0-20124 GCA_016161895.1 Pinna nobilis
TTTCGGAATGATGTGTTCGAATTTAGTTTCCATACTTTACAATGAATTACTTGATCTGGTGACGTTAAAGTTATTTTGAAGTATAATCTTTATGTTAGAATTCATATCTTTCATTTTTTTGTGATATATAATATAAAACATTGTTTAAATGAAAACGTCTTCTTGCCCGGCCCGACATTTGGTGCATGCACCAATTGACTTTCTTGTGTCATTCTGATATAGAATATGACATCGACAGTAGGCTTAACATGGCCTACATGAATATGAGAAAGGAAAACTTGTGATGTTGCTGGAGTTTGATAAATGTTCGTGGTATTTTTTTTTTCGAAAATTTTACCGATATAACTCGTTATAAATATGTAGAAACAGTTAAAAAACACGAGGGAAGGGAAGTAACTCTCACAAATGAAAAGTATCTCATTGGAAAAAAACGTATATAGTATATAAAGTTATATATTAGATACAACTTACTGAAATGTATATAAAACAATGACCTCCGCTGAGTGGATTCGAACCCGTGACCTTACGATCTAAAGGTAAATACGCGGCGGCTATCCGCATGCTCGAACAATTCGGCTAAGGATGCCACCTACATGTACAAGTATGCCGGTGAATGATTAGATCAGTGTGCTTCAAAAACGCAGGTCACTTCTAAGTTCTAATTTGGATCTGACAAGTTTTAGAGAAAAAAAAAATTACCAGCTTATTGACAGAAGGCTAATTATCTTTACCTGAAAACTATACCAACAGGGCTTCTCCCCAAACCTTACATGAGATTGATCCGGCTTTTTCTGAAAGACATAAAATTATATATATCCTCATATGTTTACATCATCCATAGTTGGATTTATGGGTTAGCCACAAACATATTTGTGGGACCACCGTGGCATAGCGATTGGCGTGTTCGCCACGCTGCGGTTGCCGCTATCTCTTTCTTTCAAATGAGACCATAAAAACCAAGTTTCTTTGTCACAGTAGGTGACATCATTTCCTGCTCTACGGCCAACAGTGCCGAGCATAGGCAGTTTGTCGCTATTCACCAGCACACGGTGACGTCTCCATGTAAGTCAAAGATTATGGATAGGACGTTAAACACCAATACGACCAATGAACGATTTTGTAATAGCTATAGGCTCCACAATGCCACAGTTTTTTGAGAAAGTAACGCCACCAATATGAAATAGAACTTTTAATACCTTTGCTTTTTTTTTCGTTTAGACTACTGCAAGAACAACAATGATAACAATAGCTGATACGACGACGACAACAACAACAACAAGAATTACAACCACTACCAGTACCACATCTGATGTCGCTCATATATGTAAGCAATGCTGGGCTGATTTTGTATGACTATAAAACTCCATATATATAAATAACTGTACTGTTTGTGCCCTGAAAATGTTCGGTCTAGGTTCAAGAAAAAATCAATTGTACAATTTTCAGGATCCCTTCAAATTAATATTGTACATAACTATATGTTTGTGCTAGTCCATGTCACGTGAGATGAAACTCTATACAAACCATGGTGAATGTAAAAATCAGCGAAACCAGGCACAACTTTTATCAATTTTTGACGACATACCTCCGCTGAATATCTAGGTTGATCGTTTGTAATGTTGTTTGACGTCCAACGCAAGAATCTTGAAATCACTTTTATGAAGTGAAAAACCAAATGCCGGTGAAGGAAAAAAATTGACCTATACTCGGCACTTATGACTGCATAGTAGGGGTGGCTCTCTAATTTGCTAACAGCATCGAATAATATCTATCTGTATATCGAGTACAATAGTAGTTGGGTATGACCATGTCATTTTTTAAATATCGGTACTCCAAGAAGTACATGCACATAACGATGCCCCGATTAGGGATTAAAAGTCCAGATCCCTCAACACGTTTGTTAGTTAGTGCCCGGGCATGGATGCTTTTGGAGCCCTTCAACGGCATTCGGTGATGTTTCGAAGTGAAAAATTCTTAGGTGCACGTTTAACAACAACAACAGCAACATATCAAGTCTTTTTTTTAAATAACGGTACTCCAAAAGGTACAAAGCGATACTCCGATTAGAGAAAAAGACACACCAGAAAACAAAACCCAAATCCCTCTACAAGTTAAAGATAGGTCAGTACCTTTGACCGTCATACGGTGATGTATCCAAGTGAAAGATTCTTTAGTTAACGTTATACAAACAAGAGTAACATATCGTTTCTTCACAATTGCTTCATGTAAATATGCTCTCTATAAATCCCCTCAAACTATTTCAGATCTAAATAAAGATGGCACGGGGGTGAAGGACAACGTATCCAGTGCAGACATGTGTAAAACAAAACCTAGGTTTGATGACTGGAGATTCAGCTGTTACGAAAAGTGTCCCGAATCCATCAAAGGTATAAGACAGAATCCCATAGATGTCTCGGAGATTTGTTCCGATTACATGATTACGGGAAATGTAAGATGGACGGAAGTTTATAAAGATAGACTGTTGTACACAGTTCCATATAACTCCACGTGTTCGCATCGCTTGATAGAATCCTATTGTAACTCTACATACAGAGTTCCTAATGTAGTGCATTATGTCTGGTTTACAAAACATCAGATGGAGTTCATTCATTTTTTAAGTTTCATTAGTGTACTGAAGGTACAGAAACCATGTCTGATTTTTCTTCATGCTGATATTTTACCCTATGGGATGTTCTGGAATTATACTCTTCAACTGGTCAGCAACATTGTCCATATCTATGTAGAGCCATCTCCACAAATCCATGGACGTGTGTTGGGTAACATCGAACATAAGTCGGATGTGCATCGTCTTCGCTCCATGCGTGGTAAGTGAAGTCTCAATATTGGTGGGTTCGGGGGTCTGTGTTTGCCAAACTATATTTTGTATTCCTTATAGGGTCTAGGGAAATGACAACAGCTCCCATACAATATCTATGTTAGTACAGCGCATGTCTTAGAACTTGATAAAAATAGTATCATGTATGATGTACATTAAAAAACCCATAAAAATGATTAAATAATGTAATCTAATTCAATTTATTACCATACTAACACGCCTAAAACTTGGGATTTACTTTCTATTTTTAATGAAAAGATTTTTTCTCTCGAATTTTTCGAAGTTCAATGTTAACGTTCACTCTGCGCACGCGCATAATAGCATTTAGTACAGGAGTTGTTGTCATTTATCCGGACCATTCCTTACAAGAATCATGAGTATCATTTTCGTTATCTTTACCTTTTAATCGCCGTCGATGCCGATGAATGGCTTTAAATTTTAAAGTGACCATTGACGGGCCATTGAGCAATTAGGGACCTTTTCACGTGTTGACATTTACTGTGACAGGGTCCTCGGTTTATGCGGACTACCATTAATTACTCCATTTATTTTGAAAGATTTCGAATAATGGCATATTCTCGGTCCATTGAGTCATAGCATATTTTGTGAGCTAACATTTGTGACACTGAATCCAAATGTCTACGAAAGAAACAAAATATATTTATCTACATACGTATATTAATGCACCAATGAACCAAAGGATGTGAAGTGCACTTACAAAGACGGAAGTGCATAGGGGTTTACATAACTGACAAACAGTAAAATAAAGCGTAACAGATGTCTAAGGATCATTATGCCATTTTGATGGCCAATACAATCTTATTAAATTCAAATTATTTCTTGAATTACTTGTTTGACATGTTTGTTGAATTATCTCTATAGATGCTGACGATAATTCATTTCTCAGTTTTAATCTGAACTTGAATGTGGACTCGCGGCGGGTATGACCGATCGGCAGGGGAGCTTACTCTTCCAAAGCACCTGGTCCCATCTCAGGGGTTTTCAGAGGTCCGTGTTTGTCCAATATTCACGTAATTTGTAAATTGTCTCTTAACTCCTCTTGCGATTCGTACCTTGGTGTCCTTTCAAGCTTCTGTTGGAATAATGTCTCCTAATTTCTTCTAGACGATTCATACTTTCTGTGATTTTCATATTCAGCCTTTTGATACTTCTCATTTGTGTATTGCCTCCCGATGTGTCTGGTGATTTACACCTTGGTGCCTGTTATTTTCACATTTTACCTTTTCATACCTGTTATTTGTATGTAGTCTCCCGATTCTTCTGGCGAGTTATACCTTGGTATCTGACTAACATATTCAGCCTTTTCATGCTCCTATTCGAAACCGGATATATTGAAACTGAATTGGATCTTTTTTTTTTCTGTCAAATAGAGATGGACAGTGTAAAAAAATATGAGTTGAAATAGTCATTAAGTGACTCAGGTAGGAAATTACAATCATTTCAAGTTAAGCGGGTTTTCAATACATCAGGTGGCTAAAGGTGGAATCCACTATATGCCCACCGGTATACAATGACGATTTCCTCTTTGTTTCGTACTATGTTTTCGGCAACATTTGTCATCCGCAGACTTTCAAATCCCGGGAAGGTACATTTTCATTGGTTTGAAAATATCCGGGCACAAGTTCATAAACACGTGACCTAAGCAGAACTGCAATGAGATCCTTTCAAAGCGATGAGTCAGAGAGGAAACCTGAAGAGGTAGTTCAATTAGATCGCGGTTAAACTGAATTAATTACTGTAAATCATGAGTTTACATGTCTGTGAATCGACTAGCCTATACAATTCTTATTTTTGAATAATGTGTATCCGCATCACACAGGCTTATTTTTAACCTGAAATATACTAGTACATCTTTTTTTCACATATTCTTTTTCCTTTTCAGATTACGGAGGAATGTACTTTGATGTGGATCAGATTCTTTTGAAGTCGTTAGATCCGTTAAGAAACTACAGTTTTACTCAAAGTTTGGAAGTTTACAATTTAAGTCTTGCGAATAGCCTGTTGATATCCGCCCCTAACGCCGAGTTTGTTGTTATATGGCTGGATAATTACCGAACTTATAACGACTCGCAGTGGTCATACCATTCCACAGTGTTACCATTTAAACTGTCCAAGGAACATCCGGACTTAATACATATAGAAGGAAATGCATTCGTGCGACCAAACTTTAGCAGAGTTGACCTGATATATTATGCTAACTATAGGTGGAATATAAATTATTCTTTACATATCTATTTAAGGCGTTATTCTGGAAAACATGATTTACATGACATACGTAAATTGAATACAACTATTGGATCTATGTCACGTTTTATATTGTACGACTCAAAAGAACTTTGTTTCACTCCATAGATTATCTTAATCTATGATAGATAGATCCCATCTTTGTTCAATCGTTACATATTTTCACATATTCGAAATTTCATTAGTCTCTATGAGCTTTCCCATTTGTTAAGGACTGGTCACGTATTAGTCGATAAGTCACCATATCGCACCGTTTTTGGATGATATTGAACTGATTATAAACACCACTACATTAAACGAAGATTCGCCAATCTAGATGACAGTGTTGCAAATATTGGTTGGTTAGTTGCATTCATATATTGTTGAACGTCCCACTCAAGGATATTTCACTTATACGAAGACGTCAACGTGTGTCGGTGAAGGACGACAAATTTTGCCTATTCACGGCATATACGGCCGTAGAGCAGGGGGTGGTCTTTAACGTGCCAACACCTACTGTGACATGGGATCTCGGTTTATACTGTCTCATCCTAAAGAAAGGAACAGCCAATCGTGTATGGTTACTTGAGCTCAAACCTCGAACTTATCGAATCGGAGTCGAACATGCTAACCAATAGGCAACGGCGGCTCAGCTTGCTGATGTTGACAAAATGTTCACAATACTTAGCCTAATATCTAAAAGAACATTTCTGTTAAAGTATGAGTTCCTGAACTATGCAATGAGAACAGTAAATTAATTCATTTCCATTAAAATGTCTGTTGTAATGTGAAACATGTAGCTTTTTCATAATCTTCCTGTTAGTCAAATACTGCCGAAAACTTTTCAAGAGTCAGTTAGTATGTCACATTGGCGGAGAGGCGCGTAGAACTAACATTGTCCGCCAATCGCCTGCCTCTCATTTTTTCTGGCCTGAATATTCAAGAATGATATGTATATTTATTGCACATATGGTACGGTACTTTATGGAGTGATGATTGATAAGACCTATATCGAACTCCGTCTGAGGTTATTATGGGTTGTATCACCCCTTGCATTATGATCTAGAACTAATCTTTGTGCAATAATTGTATGATGTCTTTAATTATATGCATATTACCGTGACAAAATAATTCACAATTAAATCCAAGTTGCAAATTGAATTTTAGATACATGCACTAGTATACAAGTGCGTTGAAAGTATTGTTCTTTTAACATTTCGATTAGCATTTTTTGCTACCTGTCTTCTTTTTGCATAAATTCTGAGGAGAACCAACATAGAGGTTCAAGCTGAAAAGTCACATTTAGATCCAAGTTGTGGATTGAATTTTCCCTGATATCTCATGGAATGAATAACCGGTTTTTTTACTTTCAATATTTCGATTTGTAGAATTTCTTTCTATCTGTCTGTATTTTTAATCATTTCTCGGGAGAACCAAAATAAAAAAGCTTGGAGCTATTAACAACCCTCACCATATGATTAAAGCATTATATCATATTGCCTAATAGTTTGTTTAGTTATCTACTTACAATTTAGCTGGTTGGTTTCATCGTTGTTTAAATAGCGTTCCTTTCTGGGAACCAGCTTATATCAAGAGGTCACGGAATTGCCGGCAAGGGATACTGAGACTCTTATATGTGGCGGCACCGTTTTTAAAATGGGCCATTACTTTTACTTTCTCATCCGAAAGACAGGAGATGCCAGAATTATCCGCCGAACAAACACACTACCGTGGCTCTATGAAGGTTCTCTACTATAAAAAGGTAAAGGCAACGAACAGTGATCGATCTAATAATTCCTGCAAAAATTGCAAAATAAGGAGTTGGGCTGACACGGACCCTTGGATACGCCAGAGTTGGGATCAGGTGCCTAGGAGGAGTAAGCTTCCACTTTTCACTGGTCACACCCGCCGTGAGCCCTATGTCTTGATCAAGTAAACGTATACAGTTTAAGAATCACTGCATATCACCAAAGCAGTATTGCTTATATTGCAGTTTTACGTTTTATTGTTTGTAGATACAATCGCAACAAAAATTTCTGCATTCTTTCTTTATACAATGCATTATATACAAATAAAATTAGCCAATGCTGGCTTTTAAAAACAAAGTTGATGCTGTACACAAAGCCTACGGATTTTGAATTTTTTACTATTCAAAGCAGCTTCTTACTTTACCAGAACTTCCAGTGTGACGCCATTGACCGTCGACTGTAGAGCAAGTGAGTAAAACCAATAAGTAAATAGTTTTGGAAGCTGGTAAATTGAGGTAGAACCGATATTCTACTATGTAGGGACGGTCGAAGCCCCAAGTGGATACAAATATTTAAAACGGATATGTGAATAATTGGGATTCCAAACTGGAATGAGACCATGAACCCGGATAAAGTCGGCTTACTTGATAGTTTGTCACATCCGCCAGAAACGTTACTGTTACTGTAATGTGTAATGGGAAGGTCTGGATTTGGTGAAATTGTTCGGCTCTCTGAAAGATCATGACCTTTATAGATCTGGTAAAAGCAGATTCAATTTGAGCTGTAGAGCTTAATCACTGAATGAGATTAAGTATAAAATATAACGTGACGGAAGGTATCAAACTAATAGAAAATGCAGGCTTATTGTTTTCTACATGGTTATGTTCTTGTTTAACGCAGAACTCAAGAATTTATTCTGTTATGTGGATATGTCAGGTATCAAATTAAAGAAAATTCGGCCTTATTGTTCTCTGCTTGGTTGTGTTCTTGTGTAACCCAAGAATTTATTCTGCTATGTGGATAAGTCACCGTATGCCGGTAAAGGACCATCATTTTGGCCTATGCTTGGCACTTATGTCATTTGCTCGCTTTTAATTGTTTGCTCGCTTTTGATTGTTTACAATCAAAAGTTAGCAAATGACACTTATAACCATCGAGCAGTGAAGTTTTTTTAACAGCCACAGCCCAATGCAGATTCGAACCCACATATTGACGATCAGGGCCCAGTTGTTCAACGGTTGGTTAAATTTAACCAAGGTTTAAATATAACCGAGACTTGCAGAAACATAGTGATAAAGCCTCAGAGCCCGGTAAAAGACTGTATACAGGGTTATTTCGCCCCGTGTTATTTTCCCCCAAATGCGATTGCAAACAGTTTCGCCCAGCTGTAAACTCGTATATTTTCGTCATATTTCTATTCAATGAATTTACTATTTCGATTCCGCCAAGTTTTGAATTCGCCCACTGACCATGTGGGCGAAAGGGGCGAAAATAAAACGGGGGCGAAAATTTCCCCGTATACAATATCCAAAATTTAATTAACTGTCCGTCAATAAGTTCATTTTAACCTACAGAACTTACTTGTTTAGCAACATATTTTAACTCTGGGCTTTACTTTAAACCTTGGTTATATTTAACCGAGGGTTAAAATTTAACCAGCTGATGAACAACTGGGCCCTGAAGGCAAACACGCTAACCAGCGAACCACGACGTCCTTCTATTTTCTCATTGAAAAGACAGTTTTGTCAGATTTACTCAAAATTGATTTAACGCAATAGCAAGACAACTCTTATTTAACCGCCTGTCATACTATATAGTCAATATACCCTTTAACTGTAACTGCGATCCTGGGATTTGGTTGCCAAAATGATACGGTGTGTGTGTGTGTGTTAAATGAGAACTAACTATACATCATAAACACATACAGGTAACACACACGTGAAATCAACGGGGTCAACAGCGGAGTGGCGCTGACGGGGCTCGAACCAGGATCCTCCGATTCGCAGTCGAACACGCTAACCACTCGGCCACGGAGGCCCCTCAGGTGCCTAGGAGGAGTAAGCATCCCTGTTGACAGGTAACATCCGCAATGAGCCCTATATCTTAATCAGGTAAAAAATTGATACAGCTTTAACTATCATCTAGTACAAAGGGATGGTGTCATTGCTATGTTTCCATTTCCTTATCATTAACAGAATGTGAAAAAATTTCAACTTTGTAAACATTGTCTTTCAGATGTAAAAAGTACAAGACTGAAAAATGTGTGGAAATATTAGGTACAGGTACAGTGATTTTAGTGATCAATGCAACGTGATACTCATCGTATTACTGTAACCTCAGATAAGGAAGTGGAATCCAATCCCGATCAGAGCTATCAATACGGAGGAGTGCTGGAGAGATAAATCATTTATAAAGACACGTTAGACGTGACAATGAAAACAAATCGCCGTGCTAAATATATTTATGTTTCTTCATTTAATTGACAAGATACAACAGCTGCAGTTTACATTGTTATGCCACCGTCTCCAATTTCCACATTAAAGTAATTATACTCGCCGAACATGAATGATAAAAAAAAGAAATAAAAAAACGTTAGTGAAAGAACACACGGAGGAGACTAAATATTAAACTTATGTCTGGACCTGGAATACGTTAAAAATATATACATAATTAATGAATCCTTTCCTTTTCTCGTTTGCGACCATCTCCGGATTAGACTAATTCCCGTTTTATATGGGACACGACAGGTACCCGCGAGCGGAGCAGGAGATTTACTCTTCCGGAGCACATGAACTCAGCCCCGGTTTTTGGTGGAATTCTTGTTATTCTATTTTAAGTAAATGTTGTTATCTGAATTACTTTTTGTAGTATTGTATTTTTGCTTTGGCCATGGTGTTGTCTGTTTTTCTATTTTTGAATATTGGAATATCGAATGCTCCCTTGGTGTCTTCAAATACCCCTTTTTATACATGATTGTTCTTCAGATATTTTGATGGTAAAATTTGAAGCAATTTGATTCATCTTAGCTTCTTTTACATCAACAAGTTATGTGTAACTATATAACAAGACGTAGAGTCAATACTTTGGAATACTTTAAACCTTTTCTAACCAACACTGCCAGAAACCCTCTGATTAAGAAAACGTAAGTGAAAAAAGACATATCTCAATTCACGTGTAAAAATCTATATGGGAATTTATATGGAAAATTTACATTATGATATTGCTTTTAAAATTCAAAGTGATCACAGGAACCATGTGTTTTTGAGGTGGTACTTGCTGTTAGGTCGTCCTATTTACTTTATTATCTTTTTGCTTTAACGGCGAACGATTTTACTAAAAAGAGTGTTTTTATGTGTTTACAGTAATGAGTATAAAAGGCCTAGGTCTTATTGGCGGAAATTCTATTCAAAATCTGGCACGACAAAGCATTGTGTTTCCTGATTTTTCAGAATTGGATGCAAAAAGGGTGAGTAAACTTCATGTTTTTACAACAAACTTTCTCATGCAGGAGGGTACGAGGAATAATTTATCAATTTGACTTGGCTTAAATATTTGAAAACTAGTTTCGTTACAGGACTGATTATATTCCTTATTGACATGGAAAAGAAATCAAAAATCCTGTCAACAGTGTTTCAATCAATTTTCCCTTTTTATATACGTAAAATGTGATTGGACAGCGAGAATTGACACTACCCTGATGACGTTTGACTGGTGCAATCTAAACTAGACTATCTATAATAACCTTTGCTCGCTGACAAGAAACTGATGTTTCTGAGGCTTATACTTCACGGAAATTTGCCTTAAGATTGTACTACTTCACACTGCCGAAACATTGCTTTCTTGAAATTTTGAAACTAATATTGCCAAGAGAATGCATCTCAAAGGACAACTATTTATTGTGTTAATGGTCGGAGTTGGCTTTTTTATATTCTTACTTTTATCCTCCACCACAGACCGCTATATACCAGAATTCGCAAAACATATTGTAGCAAAGATTCGTGATGAAAGAAAAAAGGTAAGGCGATATGGTACCTTAAACCGGGGAAATTTGCTTATAATTATTTCAGACAGGAAAACAACATGAAATCGACAGTATCCCTAAACGCCATTTAAATAGGAATAACACTTCCGAATGTAGAATGGTGATGTTTCTAAAAACCGGACACCTTTCCAAACTGGACAAAAGCTTTGCCCTGATGGCTGCTAGAGGTTTATCTTTTTAGTTTTACTGATTTTTCATTTCGTGATTTTACATTAATGGATTTATTCGGCTTTATTTTTTTCCATCTAATTACTTAGTTATGACAGATTTGTTTTGATATCAACAGTTGGCCATGTACCTTCATCTTCGTGATCAGATTTTGTATGTATGTATGTATGTATGTATGTATGTATGTATGTGCGCGCGGATGGGTGTCAATGTGTATGTTAGTAATGTAATTCTTGTTGTCCTGATGAAGGGACAGGTCGTCCCGAATATTTGACTGTATTGTTGCACATGTTGTTCGGCATTATAAGTGTTTTATCGTGTGGAAACTGTCTACACTGGACAGTCATGGGGACACAGCTTTTATTCAGTTTGGACAGGTGTCCGGTTTTCAGAAATAACACCATTCTACATTCCGACGTGCTATTCCTATGTAAATGATGTTGAGGGATATTAGTAATTTCTGTGGTGTAAAATCCGGAATATGCATTGCCCTTTTGAAGAAAGTTTAAAGTAGCGGAAAAGTAATAAAAAATCACGTTGCATCAGATATGTACGATTTAAAGGTAACAGGAACCTGGTTTGTACAGTGTCAGATTTTGACAGTATAAATATGATGCAATCGACTTTTATCCAGGCATACGGCAATTGTAAATTTTATTGAGAGAAATGTGCTTTGAAAGAAAACAGGTTACCTTGAGCTTCTACTTAAGAATATGCATTCGTACTACAAAAATACATCGATAAGTCAAAGGATGATTTCATGCATTTCATTTTACAAAAGGTCTGTAATGTGGCACACGTAGAGTATACAAATCAACAGATTACGTGTACATTGTAATTTGAACGTGTCTTTGCATTTGAAGTATGATAAACAACATATGAGAGTTGGTTGTTATAGTTTACAGTCTAAGTGCTTGTAAAAGCTGTTTTCCAGTTGCGTACGCGCCTTTTTATTTGGTTTAGCCCTTTTGATTTTCTATCAGCCTTACGAAGAAGTATAGATTAAGCAAACGACCAGCTGGAATGAGGTAACATTACCCAAAAATTTGAATATTTCGAGACATATCGAATCCTTGACTAGTAAATTCCACCCCGGAGGTGAAGATTTCTTTTGCATCCTATTCCCACTTTAATTATCATAATAAGTGCAAATGATAAACAAATCATCCACATTGGGCGAATGAAAAGCTACATTAAAAGGTAAAGGTAACGAACAGTGATAGATCTCATAATTCCTACAAAAATTGCAAAGTAAGGAGTTGGGCAAACATGGACAGAGGTGGGGCCAGATGCCAAGGAGGTGTGCTGTAACGGATATGATGAAAACGACATTTCAACCTTGTTGTGTTTATGCTATTTTATGGTCTATGCTGAAGTTTTGAAAAATATTTATTGAATATGCGTGTAAAAACAACCTTCATTGTACGTTATCGTTTCAATCAGAATGAATTTATTCACTTGTTAATTCCCCATGGCGTTGTGATTCATTACAATTCTAAGTAATTTTAGGCAAGGAAAACGATTAAAACGTGAAGTTAATCGACGCAGCGATTAAATGCATGTAAATTTTCACAAAAATTTCTCCAACACTTGGTCGTTAAAAAAAGAATGTTTACCGTGAAAAGATAACTCTGTCTTTCCTTAGCGACAGACAGTTTTCACGCGCTATGACGTCAGATATAGGAATTTCATGGCTGAACATTATACCAAGTTTCGTGTGCACATACATTCTAGTCGTTGAAGTATGGGACAAAACAAAATCGAACATGAATGTGTTGAGTGGAAACGGAAATCTAAACCATCGTGGTAAGAATCTAAAAGTCATATCCTCAGATTCGTATCACTCAGGTTGAGATTTCTCTGTGCACTCATTACATCCATGTAAGATTTATTGGACCATTGAAGAAAAACAATGCCAATTTCAATTGCCTACCATAGTTAAAAAAATCCACAAACTCTAATTTAAAGTTCAGTTTTCTCGACAAGCCTCGACGTGGACTAACTTTACATGTTACTCAGGTTATTATACATATATTATCGATCATCACTACACATCAGAGGCATATTCTATTAAACCAACGTTTGTTTGATTGGTGACAATTTGACAAGACAATTTAAGGAAATACTTTAAGGTTAATAGCCGAATTTTGAGTTCACCTGGATTACCGTAAACTAGATGCGCCGCGAGCGATTTGTCCCACATATGCACTTCCGGTGTATGAATCACAACTCAATGAGATTGAATCTTGACATTCTTTCCATGTTTTTAGGTTAACTGCACATAGAACCGATGAAATAAAGATTTTTTTTGTTATTGTTTGGTTTCCTAGGAGAAGTATCATCAGTTACGACAATGGTACTTTTTACGGGACAAATTGAATGTTACTAACATAAACTATACCTTATTGTAAATGTTTTTGTGGAACAATTTGAACATTTGTTCATGTGCAAGTCTTTTCTAATAGTGAAACAAAAAACGGTATTCCGGATGAACTCAAAACTCTACTATTGCATTGGCTTGATGAAAAATAAGTTCATCTACGGAACAGAAAAGTAAGTGACAACAAGTATACTTTACCCTGTTACATGTGAAATAAATGTGAAAGCTTGATAAAAACAAATACTCAACATCTTATATCAAGAAAATTGCATAAAAATGTAAGATAACGAACAGTGGTCGATCTCATAATTCCTATGAGGGAGACAAATATAAAAATTGGGCAAACACGAACCCCTAGACACTATGCTTGGCTTCCCTATAAAATTGCCATGGGTAATTGTCACATTGAATTAAACAGTAACATCAAAGCACTTTTAAAAGTATTGCAGACAGAAGATGGACTCCTACTTGGCTCCAAAATGACAAAAAGTACAACTAAATAGGAAGAGTTCAGCGAGCAATGCGGATGCAATGGAGGTGGTTGTTGAAAAACGAACATACAGGACTAATTTTTATGAGACAACGATTAAGCATTCCTGCTTTACACTATACGGGATAAAGTTTACATGGAAACAAGTTTTGTTTACATATAACAGTTTTACTGGAATTGACAAATAGCTCCACATAAAGTGCATTGGGTTCCATGCGAATTCTAGATAATCATGGCAACGCGTCTCTGCTGAGAAAGTTCTTAAATCGTTTTAGCTCATTCATTTCATAACTTTTAAGAATATAACTTTATAAAGATTCTTCGTGTTTGTGATCTTGGGCCAAGCATGTTGTCATCGATTTAGCTGTTCTTAATACTTGTGGTGTAATCTAATGTATACTATCCCTCATATGCGGACTCAGTCCTCAGATAATGGTACAATGTCGCTCAACATGATATAGGGAAGGGAATTACGAGTACGAGGCTCACGGCGGATGTGACCTGTCGACAGGGGAAGCTTACTCCTCCATGACACCTGATCCCACCTCTGGATTTTCAGAGGTCTGCTTATGTCCAACATTCAACATACATTTATAATACATACTGATTCTTTTGGCGATTGATATTTTGGTATCTCTGAATTTTATATTTGAAATGTAATGTATACAGATAAATCCGTTAACCATCCATAGGGTAATACAATGTATATACGTTGTTTTTGGAACAGGACTTTGCAGATGCGAGGAAGAGGTTTCCCACTCCAGATATAGCAAGGATCTGTAAGTAATATGCATCTGATGATGATTACATGTTGTTTTATGTTCTCAGGCATTGTAGATGTTAAATCTCACTGATTATTTATATATCGGCCTATGGTCTAAACTTACTGGAGTGACAATTGAAAATAGAGGGAAAATGTAACATGCCTGTTCAGAGAAATTTCGGGGTTTCAATGTCTCATGGGAAGGGAGATCAATGCATTTGATATGTAAACTGATTTAGATAACTATTTTGCCATGTAATATCGATTGCTATAATCACTGAATTTCCTTTTAATAATTTGCATCGTTTCGTATCTAACAATGAGTTCATTTAGTGTATTATAAATCATTGCTGAAATATTTGGATCATATTGTTCATGAATATAATGGGAGCATCACTTGTTTCAACCTCTCCTTTAAGGGGGGGGGGGGTAATTACTATGCTTGTAATCCTGCTCGTTGGTCACTTGAATTATGTTTTTATTTATTGCAATCATTGTCAATTATTGTGCTATCATGTAAATAAAAACTCACCATTTCATATTTTCAAGAGAGAAATCAATACCAGATATATGCAGTCTAACCTGCCTTAGCGACCTACTGAATTAAAGGAAACCCTGTCTTATGTGACCTAGATGTCTGGTTCCCGAAATGTTTTTTCCTATATAAATCACCTGAATTAAGAGACCACCTGTAATATGTGACCTATTCTGCTCCTTCCCTTGGACAGTCTCTTGAAACAGATTAGATTAAAATCAACTTTACAATAAATTAGAACTTTGCTTTTCAAGTAAAATATACCATTTTTGGGGGGTTTCTCTAGTGTTCATATCTTTTGCATGAAAGGCTATATATGTAAACAATCAATGCACATAAATGACGTAAAATGTTTGAATTTAGCTTCTCAAATCCCTTCTGTTCTGAATCGATATTAAGGAAAATGACATACATTTTTTTCTTTGCTTCCTTTTCATCTTTTTAAATACTTTAAATACTAATACATTTATATAAACTTTACAGTTCGCACATAAATGCAGGCATGTGAACAATAATCACAGGTAATAGATACAGAAAAAAAATTACGCGCCCTCCAACACCTACTCGCACGCCACCATCTCTTTCCTCGCCATCACGTATATACTATATTTATATTGAATATATAATATTTTCTTTAACCAAATATTTGTTTTTCTCATTCTCGTCCACGTCGTGTCGTAACATGTGGTAGTCGAACAAAAAGAAAAGAAATCATCTGCATATCTCACACTTTCTCTGACAGATGCTTCTGTATTGTCTGTATTGACTTTCCTAACACATACTATAATTCTACCAATGACCATCTATATCTAATGTCAGTAATATAAGGTCACCATTGATTGACTTAGGTTAAGATAGTATAATTACTGTTTTATCTTTACGAGATACTGCAGTCGAGTTTTTACTCAATAGCGACACAGTATTCACTTGTCTTCTTTTAGTAGATAAGACTGCTGTCGAATTCAATGACATATCACGCTTGAATTAATCGCTTAATGATATAATCCTTCAAATAAAGACCTACCTTATCCGTTTTAAGTCGATCATTTATGGGCTGGGCGGCATAATGTACCTTTATGTGTCTCTTTGTTTACTTTAAAAATTTGTTCGCCTATGAAATATGATTGATGAAGGACTCTATAACCCCTGGGTAAGGGACAACGATATGCAATGCGCTTGATGAATAAAGTGATTATAGTACAGTAACTATAAAGATTAAAGTTTCTACCAGCAAATTTGTATTTGACATCGTCGTATCTGGCCCACATAATAGTTCCACGACCGTATCTTTCATACCTAATGAGGAATATAATAAAATAAAAAGAAAAGTGTGAGTTTTTGCTCTTTATGAATAATAATCATAAGAATTAATTATTGCAACAAAACGAGGGTCACTAGAATGGGAGTCATAAGATATCCGATACCGTAAATCCAGAAAATTTCGCGAAACAAAATTTTAGAAAATAAATATCTACGCGACATTGAAGGTAATGACCCTATGTTGCATAGTGTGCGTTTACAACAGGGAAGAATATTTAGCGATACATTAACTTTCGCAAATATGTTTTCTCGCTTAATAACGCGAATTTAATATTTACGTGAATAAAACCGGATTTGTAGTATATTTCACAAGGTGTTTAGTTCATTAACTAACATTTCATTTGGGTATGATTTACTGAGTTTGGTTACTTGACATTGAAGTCTGATAAATACATGTATTTGGATCAATAAACGTTATTTTTGGACAATACATATTTTCATTTTGTGTATTTTTTCGGAATCTGTCCATCATTTGTCAATTTTGATCAAATTCGATCTTCGTGATGCTCCTTTTCTAAGCAGTATCGCATTAAGATCTCGTGACATCCGATATAGTAGTCAAGTGTTATGACATCACTCAGAACTTTCCTAGTCTCTACATTCGAAAGTTGAAGAACTGTACTCGATAGCTCGAAACTTCGTTATATCTGAATTTTGTCAAATAGAATAGAAAAACTGCATGGTGAAAAATTCCTTCAAATCAAATCGATTGACAATTGATCTTACTAATCTGTCTTTCATTTTATGGTTGCAGACTTGAATGACACGGATACTGCAGAAAATGACTTTAATGTGTCCGAAAACCTGCTATGCAAAAGTAAACCAGACTTTGAGGATTTTAACTTCACGTGCTATGAGAAATGTCCGGATTCTATCCAAGTTGATAGAAATATATCTTTCAATTTAGAAGAAGTTTGTTCGAACCTTGAAGAAGAAAACATAACTAAGACGAACGTATCTGAGGGCAGATATATTTTCACAGTTCCATATAATTCAACGTGCTTAAAACGTTTAAAAAATGCATATTGTAATTCCTCCTTCCGAGTTCCAAATATTATTCACTACATTTGGTTCACTAAACATAAAATGGAGTACATGCATTTTCTGAGTTTTATGAGTGTTATGAAAATACAAAAGCCGTGTTTGGTTTTCGTTCACGCGGATTTTGTTCCATTTGGAATTTTTTGGAACCACACACTGCATTTCATCAACAATCTAGTACACGTGTATGTTGAACCACCCAAGACGATACATGGACGTGAATTGGGATGCGTAGAACACAAAGCGGATGTGCATCGCCTTCGATGCGTACACGGTGGGTATATACATGTACATACATTCTCTGGTTCAAGTTATAAATCCGGTAACGCAATGTCTTACCAACTCAAGGTACATATCATGTTTAATCTAAAATACAATGATAGTTTTACCTCCCTTTGACAAAGATTTATCCTACACGTGTGTAATTCTTATATATTTGAAATAGTTTCTTTCCGTTTTTCCTATGTGTTGGTCATCGGAGTTTTGCATAGGACCACTATATCCACCCAAAATTTCTAAATAAAAGGCAGAAAATGTTACATATGGGGCGGGAGATAAAATTTTGAACTTCAGGGAAAATCAAAGACTGAATGTAACCATAGTGAGATGTCATTTCCTTGGAAACCAAACTTTGTTACTTGTTTGTTTTATGTTTTCTTTTAAACTCACTATAAGCACGGTTATAACCATTTTATTGCACACTATAACTATATGCTGCATGGCGTCTCGAATGTAACAAAGTGCAGCGAGGGTGGATACTTGACCAAACCATTTTACTGCAGTAAACCAGCAAGGTGTGGTATGGATATTTTTACCAGTTGCTTGAGCAGAATAATCAACAACATTTTGACGACAATACGGCTTAATTCACCCGAAACTCTACTGTACAACTTACATCATCATTGCAGTTTTGTCTCTGCAACATCCCGCTTGTGAGTGTTTTATACCGTTTGAACGCTGCTGATTTTTTCATCCTAAATGTAAAAGGAACGGGATTTTTAACGTGCCCTGTCGATCTTGTGCAGGATCCTTGGTTTTATATCGTTACATTTTAACACGCAGACACTCTTTGCTTCTGTTTCACAATTAACGCCCGGATAAGTTGCTCTTTGACCTCGGACAAACTAATCCACCTTTTTATCCGTTCTGAGATACCTCTGTCTCGCACAGCGCGTGCTTGTCTTGAATCCTCTGACATCACATGCCCTATACTGGACCTACTTTTGACGTATTTCGCCCACTTGAATGCAGTGTTGCACATATATTTCTGACTTTAAAATGCATAATTTGACAGTGTGAGAAAAATATCAACCACAAATTTGTACTGAGACAAAGCAATTTCACCCTCGTGTCAAAGATTTGCAACATCCACGACTCGGCAAGCCTCGTCGTGGACTGCAAAATCTTTGACACTCAAGTGAGATTTCTCTGTCTCTGTAAAAAGTGGTGATAGATTCTATTTATCATCACATTAATTTCATTCGCTTATGACTTGTGACCTTGTAAATCATATCATCAAAATGACGTTATCCGGTACAAAAAAACCGCATTTAAAAAACCGGAAAATAATGAATGACATGTTGAAAGCATCGTCTAATTTTTATCGTTTTGAAAAAGCATATTCCCGATTGATCGTCCAATAGAAATATGAGATTTTTATGAATATGAATTGTTTATGTTTAATTTACAAGATTAATCAATCAACAAATAGGATAATTCATCTGGGATTACAAAAGTTTGATGTAAATCAGGTATTATATTTGTACTTTGTGAGCTATTGTGTGTTAAATAATCACTCAGTAATGAAGAATTCAGTTTCACGATGCATTTCAAATGAAACCATGAATGTATAATGTTTGTTACTGTTGTCTTCCGACACGTTCCAGATTCATTCACATATTTGAGGATGCCACTAGATTCCGGTGAGAGGCTTTGAATTTCGGTTAATGGTAGGCACCTAAGACCTGTGGGCAGTGAGGGGTCTTTCGTGTTCCAACACCAACTGTGACCTAGAGTCTTGGCTTTAAAAGTCCAATAAAAATGCGAAATATTCGTATCAGATACCGAGCGTTTGACGGAAAAATGTTTGATACCTATGTTAACATATAGATTTTTCATGATCAAGGTTCGAAAACGAATCATGGAAGGTCTCCCCAGACATGGATGAAGGGTCCAATAATTAAATATGGTTGATTATTACATACTTGAATATTCATGAATATCTACGAGCTTTCCCATAGGCTGAGGGCTGGTCACGTGCAGTTCAATAAATCATCATATTGCACCGCTTTTAGGTTCATTAAAGCTGACATATTAAGTTAAGAAGCTTTTGAACTTTGAAATAAAAAAAAATATCCAACCCAGGGTCAAAATTATATTTTGACATACCCAATTTATCCAGGGACAATTTTTTATTTTGAAACAACCTACTGTACTTCTTTTCCCTAGACAGCAGACATATTTGTATTTGTTTCATCGAAAAGCGAGTCCCACAGCAGCTATAAATAGGAAGCCTAAATTTCACAATTTGATAGAACCAACAACCTTGTAAAACAAA
>JACSZP010029069.1:0-20680 GCA_016161895.1 Pinna nobilis
TTTATGACCATCACCGATTGTGACTTATTCTTGTATTCGAAAATGTGTGACACGACGGGTGCCACGCGTGGAGCAGGAGTTGCTTACCCTTCCGGAGCACCTGAACTCATCCCCGGTTTTTAGTGGGGTTCGTGTTACACTATTTTTAGTTATAAGTGTATTTGTGTATTTCTGTTTGTAATGTTGTCTCCTTTTTGCTTTGGCCACGATTTTGTCTGTCGTTGACTTATTCTATTTGGAATGCCCCTTGGTATCTTCTATTTCACCCATTTTATAAAGAAATTCCCATTCTCTTTAGAAAGGGGGGATGATAGGAATGGACCGCCATTTTATTCATGTTTGTGTAATAGCGATAGTATTTCAGCATACATGACAAAATTGAGACGACAACCCGCTATGTATTTATTCTCGCGCCCGATGTGTCTGGAATGATTTTTATTTGTACTATTATACCACATTGATACGCTAAGCAATTGTCTTTCATTACTTTCAGTACTTTGATTAATAAAGTCACTATGAACAAGCCAGGACTCAGAAGATATGTGTACTGGTCTTGATTTACACGAGTTAATAGCAAAACGTGACGGTTAAACAAAAGGGTTTACGAACACATAGACCACATTTTTTGAAAATAACCGTGACTTTAGAAGAATGCAACACAAGACTTGAGATATTAATAGGTGAAATTTATCTGTGTTGTCGGAGAACAACAAGTAAATTATGTATTACGTTTACAAACTGTCATTAAATGACACGCTTAAGTGCAACACGATAATCTACTAAACGACGCAATATCATTATTTTTAAACATATGTAGATGCGGTCAACCATTAGTAGATTGTGACGATAAGCTTTTGAAACTTACACCTTGAATGGGCAGACAACTCTTATAAAGGACTTTGAATATTTTATAAAAGGGTAAGTAAAGTAAAGTCCCTTGGTACAAATAGGCCTATCAGGTCTGTACCAGGAAAAGATCAAATTGTTATCACAGGAAAATAGTGTGTCCCATTTTTGGGACACTGTCGATAATTCGATCAAGGTAAAAAAAATATTGTTACCAAAAGACACGTCATAAAAAGTAATAATAAGTAGAATAGTTTGGCCATAGAAAATATTTGGCAGACAGACAGAGAGACCGGCCACAGCCAATAAAAATGAATGTGAACTGATTCTGGATCTGACAGGAAGCCGACTTCGCTGACAACACGTTCATTTGGAATAATGTTCCCGTTTATGCAGATTTACCGTTTGATTATTGAACATCAGAAATATAAGGAAACAAAAATTGGATAACAAACTTTTTCCAATTACGTGTTTTCTCTTATTCATCGAGCAAAAAAAAAATGCATTAACAAAGAAAAAATGAATCGGATAACACAGGGTTTTTAAAGGTGTTCAAACAGTTCTCAGACCATATTCACACTAAATTCAACCTTTTTAATGGAAATTCATCTTGACAAACATTAGACTCATAACTCGAAGTTCTGTTCTTTGGAATTTTTATGTTTGCTGATGAGTTTCAAGAAGGGGGTTTATGTTCTGTAGCAAAGTGTTTTCAAAATTCTAGTCAGAACATTACATACATTATCCATGAATGTCTTGTAGACTGAATTTGTCATCATACACATTCCATGGCCACATGGCAATCTAGCAACATCGGATCTGACATTTGGTGCTCTGGTGACATAAAATTTGATAACCAATTACGCACTTACGTCACATATTCCACGTAATCCCTTATTACTTGGCAAACACCGGCAGAGCTTGGCGGTTTGAAATACCTGTTACATGTACCCTTAAAGTTATATGAATTTGGAACACCTCAGAATGCTAAATATTACGACTCTTTCATCTGTTGTTATGGTAGCAATTGTTACAGGTCTTGTTTTGTCGCAAGACTTCGTTTCCGCCCGCCTGGATTTATCTTTCTTCCAACAACAGTCAGAAATACGTGTGCATAAGCCAAATATTCTGATTATTGAGACCATTTTATTACTTTATTTCTACCCAGGGATTCTGACAATATAAAGTATGACTTACGCATTTTAATCCCTCTTTCCTCTCTTCCTCTCCCAAATCAGAGTCGTGTTATTGTCCATAAGAGAACCCTATAGATATCGGCACATCAAGCGGACTTATAACAAACAGCAATGTATCCGATCTAACAAGACGAATACCTTTGCATTACAAAATATAAATGACAAGATATAAAAATGTTAGATTATATAAGTGGTAATCTACTCATACACATTTCAGTGGAATTAAGGTATTGTTCGTGCCAGCAAATCAATGTTACAAGAGAAGACTTACACCTGTAGCTTCTTTCCCCTTTAGACCTCGCAAATTCAGTTTATCAAATGCATTGTAGTTTTTACCCTGATGATAGTAAAGTTTCGCCGACATTTTTTCCTAGAATGCATTTCGCCCTAAAGTTCCTTTTATTAATACATCTACTCTCATATTATATGTCAAACCTTATCAAATACTGTTTGTTTGTGTGGTTTTTTTTTTATTTAAACGCATCTTTATCAACATGCGCTCTGTGAAACTATATTTAGGGTAACTTATGAATAAATTTGTCATGCTTCAGATACATTTTCATATTGGAACTTCAGAATTTGTATATAACAGGTAAGAAATAATAACTTTTGAGAAATAGAATTATTTTTTTAGTATTGATGATGAAAAATGGTCTGACTCAAAATACAAGCAGTCAGTTGTTCGGCTTATAGGGCAAAAATAGGTTTTATGTTTATCTTATTGTAGTTAGCAGGTGTCCCAGATACTTCTATAATTAACATCCCTTAGGTCTGTTGACGACCCTCAATCAAAAGATATTCTAAATACATGTCTGGGTATGAAAAAGGATGTTTTGGGAATTGGTATTCACATTATTTACGCCACTGACCATGAGGTTTCGCGTTGTTGTATCATTGTTTAACGTCCCGCTTCGCAATATTTCACCCACACGGTTACATTACCGAATACCGGTATTTTTGTGTTCGGCATTTTACAGATAATTTGAGCAATAAATGATCTCTGAACATATGGTGACACGGGATCGTGTTTTTTCACTGTCTGACAATTAGGTAACTTTTTGAAAACGGGTTATAAACGAGAACATCAATGTCAATATATCAAAGAATCCGGAATAATGACATTGTTAAAGTACACTTGTTTATTACCCCAAACTTAGTCATCGATATTTAAATGCACCTACATACCAGTCTGCTGACGTTAGTCGATGACCTTGCATGTTTTCATTAAATCCATTAAGTCCCAACGCTGGCGTAAATTGTAACGGGTATAGAATTACTCTTTTTATGTAATCACCTGTATTTCATTTTTCTCTTTCTACTTCCTGTATTGTGAATACCACGAGAATACTTGGAACTACTTTCATGAATAATGAACTTCCATGCGGGGGAGCAGGAATTAAAGGGAACACAAAAGACTAAAAAGAGATCGCTCTCCCTTGTGGTAAATAATTATTTGTCAATTGGAAAACGTTTTTCATCTGATATGGTGATTTTAAAAAACGAACTAGATAAACTCTGGAACAATTTCCACTTCTTTTCCTTAATTGACACGATGATACCGTAACATAATAAACTTGGTAAAGTTAGGGGGTGTGTGCCTTTTATGATCATCCTAACCTCCACCTTCTAAAATTGTAATATAATGTACTTTCGATAGATCATCGTTTTCCCTTAATCTGTCCACGTTTCCGAATATGTCTTCTCATTGCATGTGTTTGTCGTAATTCGGGGAGTCACTTTTATCATCGGCAAACTGAAATATTGCAAAGCTTTGGGGTTCTATAATTTGAACGTTCTATTTCCCCGATAATTTTTCACTTAGATAGAGATTTCAGAACCAAATACATGTATATATTTTTAAAAATCGGCTTTTGCCTATGATATCTATCTACGATCATTACAATCTACGTACAATTCGATTTTTAATTCGCTTTACAAGAAGACCTAATCAAATCCCATTGACCGGTCAATCCAATGAACTCGTACGGATCCCATCGTATATATCATATACCCATGTGCACGTTGACGATTTTACCTTCAGTTTCTAGAAGTTTGATTAGTTATTGGGATTTGTCCATTACATTGAGTTTTATTACATCTACGTGTAAAGCACGTGGAAGGTCGAATTTTCATTGAACTGCGGCCATTGAACAACAAGTTATCTTAATTTGGTCAAAATGCACCGTGACTTAGACTTTAACTTTTTCGCCCTTTTAGTACTACGGACCAAACCAATAAAGAAAAGATCATACCATTTTGGTATCGAAAGTTGAAAGTGTTAAGGTATCACCCAAAAGACCAGTAACATTCGCTTTATTTACCCAGCCCCTGGAAAAGGATGAAATGCTACATTTATTATTTAGCGATATAAGGATTATTATAGTCCGTGACCATGGTTACTCTTACGACAATGACACGCGATAACCAGGGCATGTACAAGGTCGATATGCTGGATTTTTAAAAAGTTATAATTAATATATCTTTGCTTAGATGTCACTACCGAGGACTTTCGCATTCCAGACAAGTTGATACAGTTTCCTCAGTTATCGAAAAAGATGGAAAAACGGGAACTTTAATATCCGGTTGAGGATTCGTCACAAAGCTAATCCTCGTTTCGGCCTTATTCACATATATCTTCACTGACACATTGATACATTGAAATTCTACGTATGTATTTTTAAGTCTAGCCATGAAAAACACTGACGTTAAACTTTTTCTGCGAAACATATTTTGTGTGTGCATGACGTATGGTTCACTCTACAATTAAAAACAATGTGTGACAAGAACTAAATATTTGTGAAAAACCACAACATTAATTCATTACAGTAAAATGAAGTCTTTTCACACACATGTATGTATTTGCTAGTGTCCAAAACCTGTTTTTTTTTTCTAACTTAGACATAATATATCAGACTCATTAATTCTGCAGGCCTACATTCCAATCTATCAAGACAATGCGGCATCCATTTCAGTGGCGTTGGGGGCAATAGTTATAAAGGAGCAAAACCAAAATTCGAATGAAGGCGGAGAAAAAAATTTAATGAAATTATTTTTTAAAATGATTTGTTTTCTACGAAATCGTATTAGGTACATTGAACAATTCACCTTTTATCAATTTTCACACTTTTTTCCTGTAAAATTTACACTTTTTCTGTAAAATTCACACTTTTTGCTGTAAAATTCACACTTTTTTCTGTAAATTTATCACTTTTTCTGTAAATTTTATACTTTTTTCTGTAAATTTTGCTAACGTAGAAGATTAATGTTTAAACTTTACAGAAAAAAGTATAAAATTTACAGAAAGAGTGTAAAATTTACAGAAAAAAGTATTAAATTTACTGATAAAAGTATAAAATTTACAGAAAAAGTGTAAAATTTACAGAAAAAAGTATTAAACTTACAGATAAAAGTATAAAATTTAAAGAAAAAGTGTAAAATTTGCAGACTTTGGTTCATCGTCATCATAGAAAAAAAAACTTCCTCTCTCTGCCCCCGCCCACCCTTCCCCCGGTTCCAAACCAAAATGATCAGAATGAAGCCTTGAATTCGCGCATGATATATAATAAACATACATAATGTATTGTAACATTCATTCTCTTTAGTAATGGTTTTGTTACTTCGACCGTGTTTTCATTATACCATTGAAATATGTTACAAATGACGTAGAGAAGCAACATGTTTGTAGTTTGTCCTTTGGGTGAGACAGTAAGAACCAAGTCATAGTTAGGTTTCGGCGCGTCAAAGAACGCTCCTTGTGCTGGCAATGAATGTCGAGCACACGCCAAATGTGAAGCCTTAACTGGCGTCTCCATATAAGGGAAGGATTTTGAGTTTGACGTAACAATAACACAACCGACCAGACAACCCAGACAATAGCCCGCCTAAGCTTATTATATTATAGGAGGATCATACTTAAGCCTCTACTGCTATCAACGCCTCACCTAATTATTCACTGCCCAACGGTCATCAGTGCCGAGCATAAGTCAAATTTTCTATCCTTCAATGGCATCGTTGACGTCTCCATACAAGTGAAAGATTCATGAGTACAACATTTAACAACAATAAAACCAAACCGACAAAAAGGAAAGTGTGATTAGATTTCGTGTGCTTGGTTGTGTTACCTTTTAACCAAGACATATAAGATAAAGATACTTAATCGAACCTATTCTTCCGGAAGACAACTTGAAATTTGCCACACAAAACAAATTGAAATAAAAATATATGTATTGAATTAATTTTCTTTACGCTTCACTAACTTATCACCCAGCGATATCTTATACCGTTGCTTAAAGTACAAACGCATTTAGTAGTCTCTCAATTATCATCCTACTTCCTCGATCTGGCATTTGTACATTTGTTCTTGTAATCCAGATGGGATTTAGAGTTTATTTGTTAATTTGTCTCGGACGATAAACAGATAGGAATTAAACAAATCTTTACAGCACGGTACGTTATCTAGTAATAGCAGTGAGTGATTGAGATAAAGAGAGGGTCACGTGATACACGGAAGTGTGTAAACCTTCAGTATCTTCCTGTATCCGGCTTCAGATATCATTATATGTGTTATACAGGACCGGGGTGATATGCGGTGCAAAACTTCAAAGGTAACAAAAATAGTATCACAATGAAAGGGTGAACCCAAAAATTACATTATCTTAATCAGTCCGAAAATGAGTACAAAAACCACACTTTATATTGAGACTTATATTAACAAATAAGTCACCTGTATCGACAGATGATAGCCACTTGAGTTATCTGCCCGTAGCTTGCATAATGATAGCTACCGCTTGGAGTACCTAAACTCAAGGGATATGGCTTCAAACACAACAATAACATTACTAGTAGACAGGCGGCACCAAACTAAGTACATGTAGCACATCACCTCTAGTTATTACTGGCCTCAGTCTTTTCTTTTTAGATGAAAGGGGGAAGTAGAAGATACCAAGGGGCAATCAAAATTAAATAAATCAACGACAGAATATACTGTGGCCAAAGAAAAAGAGATAACACTACAAAATGTAATACACACTTGCACTTATAACTAAAAATAGATTAACAAGAACCCAACTCAAAACCGGAGTTAAGTTCAGGTGCTCCGAAAGGGAAGCAACTCCTGCTCCACGCGTAGCACCCGTCGTGTCACGTATACATGTATTTCGAATCCGTGAAAATGTCAACTTCAGTAATAGTCGTAAACGGTAAAAGTATATAGTAAATAGTTTTACAGTCCACTTGCGGGAGTTGGTGCACAGAGTAAGCGGATTTCCTATTAGCCAGTTAAACCTTTCAACCCTAAACTACCAATGCGGTATCTTCTTTTCTATTCTCAAAGTCAAATCTATTATGGCTTGTGGGCTTGAAAGGGTTACTACTGGACACCAAAGAAAGACTTTCGATTGTGACGACAAAGGAATCATTGTACAAACAAGAAAAAAGTTATTATAAGAGGATTGGAAGTAGATGACGATGTCATGTTTTGAGTGTCATGTACCCATCCCAGCGTCGCCGTCACACATGACAAACAAAGTTGCGGTGAACAAAATAAACGGTTTGTTTGCACATAAACAATTTCTTGTATTTGGTTCCTTGTGTGTTGTTCATCTGAATAAATTCTTTGTTTGTAAGCGATATCCTCGACCCTGATCGAGAACCGTGAACAATAAACGGGTGGAATTGAATTACAAGGGAGCACAGCAGTATTTTTTTCACTTCCTGGATAATGTTTACGGTGTTTCAGATAACAGAAGGAAATCATTAAAGTTATTTGGGAATTAATACAGATAGGGTTTGTCCAAACCTGTTCCGTTGTTGTTTTCACCTGCGAACTCCGATGACGCACCCATGGCTCCCTTTGATATTAAAGAAAGAATGTTTGTAAACACCCTGTACTGAAAATTATGCAAACTTGAAATGATAATACTGTCTCATATACAGTACATAAAAACAACCAGTGCTGATAAACCCGGACGTAGTCAGTAATAATATCTCTCACACCTTTCACGCCATGTTTGTGGAGTTCGTATAAAGATGGGGCACAAAAAGGAGGAATGAAAAATTTGAAAATAACAAAAATAACTAGTACATTTAATTGGTGAAAAAAGCCTGGTAATGTTACATTTTGGACAGATCTACTTGTCTGTATCAGACAAACTTTCGACATATTTCAACTGATAATAATTTTGTGGTATTTGGGGGAAGGCACTTATTATCGGCATTCCAATGGATACCAACTGTGAACCACTATTTACTGACTTATTCATTTACGAAGCTGAAATCATCAAGTTTTTACCCTCCCAAAGAAAAGGAAATTAGCTCATCGATTTTCTTCACTCATAGATTCATGTAGATGGCCTTTTTTCAATAAATAATATCAACCTCGTGGATTACCTCGCTACATATATCCCAGTGACTTAGATAATAAGAAAGCCACAGAAGTTAATTTCTCTTCGTCGCACTTAGATATCATGTTACATCATGTTTACCTGAACACCTCGCGCTATGAAACACATAGAGAATTTAACTTCAGCATCACAAACTTTCCGATTATGGATTGCATTATCCCTTCATCACCTGACTATGGTGTATGGTATGGCATGGTATCGTTGTTTTAGGTCTCACTCAAGAATATTTCGCTCATATGGAGACGTCACCGTGTGCCGGTGAAGGGCTACATATTTTGCCTATGCTCGGCACTGCTGGTCGTAGAGCAGGGAGGGTTCTTTAACGTGCCAACACCTACTGTGTCACGGGACCTCGTTTTTTGTTGTCTCATCCGAAAGACAGGGACGGCCAACCGCGGAGTGGCGCTACGCGGATCGAACCCGGATCTTTCGATTTGCAGTCGAACACGCTTACCACTCGGCCCATAATATAATGAAAGTCAAGATAATACAGTCTGCATCGAGGCCGTCCTCTAGCAAGGATGTAAAGGAAAGATCAACTGTTTGTAACAAATGAAGTGTATGATATCATACTCATTATCATACAAATAGTTTCCTGATTTGTTCCTGAATAATCACCAGAACACAAGATAATGGACACAATACATTTATTATAGGTTCAAACTTCATAACACGAATTCCCATCGATGTCCTTGTCAACAGAGGGATCATAAACAGCACCCTGAACTATTGTCATTACGAATAAACAATTTACGTTTAAAACGAATATTTCAGTTCGTTATATCAGTAGCGTCCGTAATATCCACAAATTAACGGATCTCCATGATGTTTATTGGAAGCACATAACATCAGAGTATTATCACCCTCCATAAGACGAGAGAACAAAGGAACTAACATCTACAAAGTCAGCGCCAGCAATGCTGAAAAGAAGCAAGAAAGACATGTAAGAATTACAGATTCTTCAATTAACCCTTTCACCACTGCATACCATGATAGACTGGTCCAACACAATAGAAAAGAGCATGCTCCTGTGATGCTTAGGGGTGAAAGGGTTAACAGCGCCAGCAATGCTGAAACGAAATAAGAAAGACATGTAAGAATTACAGATTCTTCAATTAACCCTTTCACCACTGCAGACCATAAATGACTGGTCCAACACAATAGAAAAGAGCATGCTACTGTGATATTTAGGGGTAAGAGGGTTAACAGCGCCAGCAATGCTGAAACGGAATAAGAAAGACATGTAATAATTTCACATTCTTTAATTAACGAAAGTGCGCTAACCTTCGGCACCAAGAGAACATCCTATTGGACCTGGCATTTATTCAAAGATGGTTATTTGCAAAGCGCCCTGATTGACGTGCAATGATTTCTATTAGTTATTTTATTTAGGCATTTTAAGAATTCGTTGCCATTTTCAGCCACAAGTCATAACGCTATCCACTACAGCGATTGGCACCATTAAGCTAAGCGTTACTGAATATTCATTGATAACCGAATGCAAATCACTTGATAATTGAGATAAAAATATAGTAGAATATAATATTCATGAGCTTTTAAGTATATTCAAAGTATGCAAGCACTGTTTTAATTTTCTGGACAAATCGTCGCAAATATATTAAATACGCTACAACACATATATGAATAACTGAATACTGTTTAAATAATAAGCACTTTTCAAATATTTAATTGTTGCTGTTGTATTATTTAACGTCCCACTCAAAAATATCTCACTTATGTGGAGACGTCACCGTGTGCCGGTGAAGGGCGACAAATTTTGCTTATGTTCGGTACTTATTGTCATGGAGCAGGGACGGTTCTTTAACTTGCCAACACCTACTGTAGCAAGGGACCTCGTTTTTTTACTGTCTCATCCAAAAGACAGGAACGACCAACCGCAGGGTGGAGCTACGCGGATTTGAACCCGGGATCCTTCGATTCGAAGTCGAACACGCTAACCACTACGCCACGGCTGCCCTTCAAAATTTTAATAATCTGACAAATCATTGAATATCAATGATGAATTATACATAGTTACTGATAAGAATCAGAAAGACCACTTACCAGCATCCAAATTAGTCAGTCTGAAAAATGAAAGTAAAACATAATAAATTAATAGTTTTATGTAGGAAATTAAGAACATTAATGCTTACAAAGTATGAGAGGGCATGATTTCTGTTACATGGGTGATAAGGAAAAAAATGATAGGACAAAAGGAAAGAGAGGTAGTTTTAGAATTTGAAAACCTGTAATTATGGGAAAACCCCTTGTTGCTGGGACCGCATATACAACTTATATTCTTAATTTCAAGGAGTTGCTTTCCCGTCGGGAGCACTTGAAATCACCCCAGTCTGTATTAAGGTACGTTATAGTTAGTTTAAGTGTTGCTTTGTGGATTATTATCTGTAGTAATAATTCTCTTTTGTTATACACAAGCATCTACGTTGCAAAGTATTCTTTATTGATTTCTTAATGTCAAATATTTGTAATATCACTCGTGAAAGGACCACTCAATTAAAAAAATCATATACTAGTCGCTGCAAGCAACAGAATTTTCTTGTAATTTACTTACTGTAGTTTTGGATGTGACCACGGAGGTTCGTGCAATTGACACTGAGCTACGGCTCTTAGCACGTAGCTTGGACATGGTTGCCTCGGCAGTGTCGGCACGTTCCTCAGCATCTTCCAGCTCGTGCTGGACCTTTCGGTACTTGGCCAAATTGACGGCAGCAATTTCCTCCTGTAATGTTAATCAATACATGTAGTTTTCTTGTTATAGTGATAACAAAGATATGGTATTTATGTAAGGGATTAAGCAGTCTTGAGTAGAGTTTTATCTAAATATATATATGTATATAAAAGATTGTGTTCTAAGTAACCAAAATTAAATACAAGAGACGGATACTGGTTCTATTCGGTTATATGTCCGCGGCCAGTGTATCTACTGAACATTTTACAATCATTTCAGAAATAAATATTCTGGCTGACAAGGGCTTCTTTACATATGACATATCCTTACTGTCGAACATAAATACTGCAACCTTCTACTGTAAAATCTACTTCTGAATGATTGTTGTCAAAAATCGTTGGAAGAATAACTTACGGCTTCTTCGACTTGGCGTTTGTATGTCACCAGTTTGCTCTGTAGTTTGTCGATCATGTCCTGGAATCGTTCCTGGTTCTTCTTCTCTTCATCGGCAGCGAAGGCCAGTTCTTTCAGACGACGGTCGGCTTTACGTGCGTTCTTCTGTGTCTCGGCGTGACGACGCTGTTCGCTGTCGAACTCGGACTCGAGCTCACGTATCTGTAGACCAAAAAGATATGGAAAAAATTAAGATTTAAATCTTTTAATAATACGAAACTATTTATGAATATTGCAAAAATTACTTAGTTTTCAAAGTAAATAAAGACAAGAATAGAATTGACAAATATGCAAATTACAGATCCGAGATATCATTCCCCAGGAGATCTCGAGACAACATGCAAATATATTGAATAATGGACAAAATTAGCTCATCGAACTTTATAAAGTTTGGCCTACGAATAAAAAAAAGTATTAAAAGATGAAACTTATGACAACATAATTAGATAATTAAAAGCTGTATTAAACTCTTACCCTCTGTTCCAGCTTGGCAATGATCTTCTTGCCTCCTTTCAGGGCATTAGCCTCGGCCTCCTCGAGCTGTACTTGTAGGTTCTTGAGCTGTGCCTCAAGAGATTTTCGGGCCTTTTCGATCTGTGAGCTGTGGTCCTGTTCAGATCGGAGCTCTTCAGTCAGGCGGATACTGTCTGCCATTGCCTTCTTACTGCGGTCATCAGCAGCTCTGGCTTCTGTGTTCATTTCATCTAAGTCAGCCTAATTAAATTGAAATTGTCATGTGTTTTTTTCACTTAAGTTTTCTTATATGATCTATACACATCTTTTTCCTGTTATCGATTTCAAAAGTGGTGTTTGAAACAAATCTGATCTTGTTTGGCAAATAATATAAGGATATTGACGTTATGTAGAATACAATTCGAGGGAAAGCTAGAATGCTATAGAACTCGTTTCAGTGTATCGATATTTAGACGAACGCAGAGAAACCACAAAATATATTTATATGTCGTTTTCAAACATCTGAAAGTGTTACACTATACACATCAGACCAAATTTAGAAGTTAAAAATTAACAGTTCCCCGCTCAAGTATCGTTTAAATGCTAGCAACACACTAAGATAACCCAGTTAGTCTACGGACCTGCATGGCCTGGATATCAGCTTCCAGCTTCCTCTTCTGTCCTTGCAGAGATGACACTTGCGCAGAGAGTTCATTGACACGGTCATTTGCCTCATTTAGTTCATTTTCAGCAGCTTTTCGGGCTCTATCGGCAGTTTCAAGGGATGTTCGGAGTTCCTCTACTTCACCCTGGATCATCACACAACGACGTTCCGCCAGGTTGTATGAATCACGGGCCTCATCGCGTTGGCGTTGTTCATCTTCAATGGCGACCTGCATTTCCTGTTTCGAAAATACCGGGAAGTCATTAATTTCTATACTATGAACTCTCGTTTAATTCATGAGAAAAATAACTATACTAGATCATATTTGACATATTGGCATTTATTATGTATCTGAGATTTTTTTTATTGAAATACATGTTAATATATAAATATCTTCATTTTTTAAATTAAAATGTTTTCTAAAAATGTTCATTTTATTTAGGTAGCATCATTCAGACCCCTTTCTCATATAGACGCTAATACCAAATCTCTGAGTCACTGTGAGTGGATCTTGTACAGCCGAACATTTAAGTCATTAAATCCCGCAATTTAAAATCTACCACCATGTCATCTATAATCTACCCTCCCTCACCAGATGATAGGAAGATGTACCTTAATTTGATTCTGGAATTTTTTGACGTTCTTCTCCATTTCTGCCTTAGCTCTGTTAGCAGCATCCAGGGCAACTTCCAGCTCGTTGATGTCCTGTTCCAACTTCTTTCTGATTCTCATTGCCTCGGCCTTACCCTTAGATTCTGCCTCTAAGCTCGCCTGCATGGAGTCCATGGCACGTTGGTGGTTACGACTGTGAAAACGATACATAACATACGATAACCTTCCCGCATAAAAGTTCATACATTATCTCAATCTATCTCTGATTTGCTTAGAAACGGATAATATGTACAACTAGATAATTGATTGATTTAAAATGACAAAATGATTCTTTTCCTTTGATTTTTGAAAACCACGAGGGCATATTAGTCTCCGAGAACCACTCCGAGTCAGCCCCATAATACAGTACAACAAAATCTTCATTTATATAATGCATATTATTGCCCAAGAAAGCACAAGGAATCAGGACTAAAACATGGAACTAGAAACGGAGTGAGACCAGGTGCATCAAAAAGTAAGCATTATCTGTTATCTTAAAAAAACGAATATCTTACCGTGTGTTATCAAACTCTTCCTCTTTCTCCTGGATTCTTCTGTCGATCTCAGATCTGACTGTTGAGAGCTCTAACTGAGCCCTCATGACCTTAGCCTCTTCCTGTTCGAGAGTTGCCTCAGCCTCCTCCAGGGCAGCTTGAAGTTCCTCCTTTTCCATTTCGAGGCGACGTTTGGCTTTTTCAACTTCGTGCACGCTACGACCTCCCTCACTAAGTTGATCGGTGAGTTCGTGAATTTCATCTAGAAAATAAAATACATTGATATTGTAGTGGAGAAAGACATGGCATTATCTTAACTGAAAACCATCAAATATGATTTTCATAACTGAAGATGCTCTTTTTCACAAAATGTAGTTGAACAACGGTTGAACGATATTAAATAATTTTTGATAGGCCAATTATACAGAATATTAATTATATAGAAAGTGGGTACAGACATCATGATATCAGTAAAGATCTCTTAAGAACTATCTATAACATCATTCGAATATGATTATTTTCATTTGAATTAAAAATATGTATCACAGCAATAATTATTAAAAAATCCAGGGGGCAATAAACTAATAGGTGAATATATGACAACCAGAGAACTCTAAAAATCTCGTTATGGAATCACGTTTCATAGCGCACCAAATATTCCCTGTACATATCTGTCGCTAGGCAACAGTAAAAAAAATGCAAAATGAAAAACTAAGAATCTGAGATCAACTTACCAGCCAGGTTCTTGTTCTCTCTCTTCAGAGATTCCATTGAGTCGATGGATTCCTCAAGTTGGGCTTTGAGTTTGAAGACTTCAGCGGAGTGAGCACGAGATTCTCTGTTGGCATTGTCAACCTCGACCTCAAGGTCCTTGACCTTCTGTTGCCATTCGGCAATTGTCTTATCGAATGCACGTTGACGTTTTTCTAGGTTGTTTGCGTTGGCGTTGGACTAAATTACAGATAAGAAAATAAATCATTTTCACAAATTTAGTACTATAAGTCTAAAAATTAAAGCAAAATATATTTTGGCGATTCAGCTATGTATTATATCATATCAAATACCTTTTTTTATGAATATAAAGACATAAATATTGATATGCAACTAGTGCTACATTAGAATATTTAACAGGGGGTAAACATTTTTTTTTCAGAATTGACAGATTAATCTTTTATAAACACGGTCTTTTCCCGTTTCATAATTAAAAAAAATAGTGAATTACTTAGACAAAGACAGATTTATTTTCAACACCGTCTGAATATTCATAAATTGAATGTAAAGAGATGTCACGTGACCTACCCTTTCTACTTCGATGCTAAGATCTTCCATTTCCTGTTGCATCCTGCTCTTAGCCTTCTCTAACTGGCTTACTTTAGCATTTGCAGCCTCAGCATTCTGTTCGGCTTCGTTTAATTTGGCTATCAGTTTACGCCTATCAAAAATATAAAGATTTACGTCATATAATATTTTGACATAGATCTTCAAAAACTTATTGAGATTTTAATTTGACACAAAAGTTTCGATGTCAAACACTCCAATCGAAACTGTACTTTTTCTTATTAGAAAGGTAATGGAACTACGTAGCTACTATATTTCAATAACTCATTTCTGTGTAAGGACAGAGGCAACCAGGATCCTTCATCAGTCACATAAACCTACTTTAGCCTTTACTTTTTGCCTTTTTTTTAAAAAAAAAATGAACACATCAAGAGAAATACTGTATATTATACATATATGTATTCCATGTCCGTTTTTGGTTTAGCCCTTACCTGGCTTCCTCGAGCTCTTCAGCACGCGCGACGCCCTCGCCTTCAAATTTAGCGCGCCATTGTTGGATTTCAGCATTGGCCTTGGAGAGTTGCCTCTGGAGATCAGCCTTGCCCTCTTGTTCTTCCTCGAGTTGCTCACGAACAGTGTCAAGGTCGCCGTTAAGGTTACGGATCTCGCTCTGCATCTTCTGGCGTGTCTGTTAATAACAGAAGTGGTTGATTATACTATACGTTTGTGTATTAAAAATAAGTATTAGGATGGTAATCCAAAACAACCCAACCTGGGCCTAATTTTTCATCTATTGATAAGTGTTTATCCCTAGTAAGATATAATCAAAGATTGCAATGAAACACCAAGTTAAAATATATTGCTAAGCATTGTGCCTTTTAAAATCTTTCTTCAAATAATCTTTTTAATAACGGTAAATTGACCAATTAGTTGAATATGGTTATCATCCCCTAGATAGAAACTGTGTGCTTATTCTTTACATTGGCTTAAAATCAACCAATAGATAAATTACTTGCACCTGGAAGAATACACATGTAGAATGATAACTCATTTACATTAGCTCAAGAATAAATAGACGTACAACAGAAACGGAATATATTAATTCAAATTTCGTTTTATCAGCTTGAGTAAAATTTTACCCTTGTTTCGTCCTCGAGGTTGTGACGGGCTTCTTCTAGCTGAGTCTGAAGCTGTTGTTTCTCACGTGCAAGTCCGTTAGCTCGCGATTCTGCTTCTTCTAGTTGGCGTAAAAGGTCGTTCAACTCGTTTGCAGTTTTTCCCTTCTGGTTGTTGAGATCCGCCATTGAACGAACGCCATCATCGATCTTGGCATTTGCCTCAGAAAGTTGGGATTCGAGGGTCTTCACCATCTTTTCGGCAGATTGCTATATAAAAATCAACATATGAATATTAATTTATACTGTTATCATATAATAATAGTGATTGAGCTTAATCACCTTTGTGACTAATGAAAACTTAAAAGTATTTTCGTTTAAAGTTTTCTTAAAATGGTTTAAGATCGGTATTGGAGGAGAGACCTCGGCTACAGATGAAACCGCCGACATTCTATAAGAAAACGTCTTACATTCTACATTTCTTACATCTAGCCTACGGAATCTTCAATTGTTTTATGAAAGGTCTGCCATAAAATACTTTAAATCCAGTTTTATTCGCGAGAACTTTATTTTCGCGTAATTACGCGAGAGCTCTAACTTAATATACTAACCTGAAATTAACATGCACCATACAACATTAACTATCATACTCAACATACTCAGGCGCGAAAATATAGTGCCGCAAATAATTGCAAAACAACCAATTCGCCAAAATAAAGTTCCGCGAAATTTTCTGGATTTACAGTAGAATGTCACCCTACGTGTTTACTATCAGCACTATAAAAGAAGCCAAACAAATGCAACTAGACTTCAACACAAGTCTGCGTCAATAAAGACGGAAACTCCTTCGCAAAGGTCAATATCTGTAAGGTTTATCACTTTGATGCGACTAAAATACTGAAAGTGGGAAAAAAGGAACAAAAGAAAATGCAAATGAATTTACCTTATTCTTGTTGACGTGCTGAATCTGTGAATGGAGGTCTTCGATCTCACTCTTCAACAGAGCCTTCTCCTTTTCAGATCTAAGAAGATAGTACAAAATACATATCATTACATGAGAAACTGGAGAATAATAATCGAAAAATCGAGATTTCGTGTTAATGGAGGAAATGTCGAAATTAGGTGGTTATGAAATCAAATTCCCAGACTCTGAATAAGCAGGACAGATTGGTATGTAATCTTTTCTAGGACTAATATTAGGCTATCAATTTGAGACGAAAGTACCAAGTAATACTAATACCATGACACCCAAACAATCATATTCTACGAGACAATGTTCAGTCCAAAACAAATATAACCATGTTTAGTCATGAACAATAATATCAGAACGCAGTGCTTATACAATCTAAATAAGATGATAATACAAAATATTAATAGGAGAAAACAAAACAGTGTAAATTTACATCTGTGGCAGGGGTAATGTATTCTGATATCCAACTACACAACAAGCATGCGTTTTTGATTAAGGATTATAATAAAAGAATTATTGAAACACTATCGTACTTTGATTTGGCCTTCTGTAGGTTGTCGATTTGGTCGGCCATCTCGTTGGCGGCATCCTGCTGTTTCTTACGAATTGAGGAGATCTGTGCCTCAGAGGCGAGTGTCTGTTCCTCCAGATCGCGGCGCAGTTTCAGAAGCTCCTGTTCCCTCTTCTTGTTCAGGTCGATCTTAGGAAGAAAGCAAAGTCTCATTGTTTTATATTGTATGATAAAAGTCTTGAAATTTTCGAAAACAATCGACTTTCTTTATGTTGGAAAGCAACAATAAACTATGCATAACGCATGAATTTTGTAAGTTTCATCAGTTAAATAAAAGATCACATTTCATTCTTCAATAATTATAGGACAAGTGCAAAGGTCTGAAGATTTTGGGAAAAAAGAGAGTTAATTGACAGTGATAGATTAAAATGTATTGGCATTATCAAATTGACAAAATAAGTATCCTTGTTAATAAAGGTTACGATAAGTCTGGATTACAAATTATCATGTGGATTAGTCATGTTATGGAGTCTCTTTTTGCTTAGACCATANNAGACCATAGTTTTGTCTGTTAGTCGGTTTGAATTTTGAACGCTCCTGGAATTTTGAAATATCCTTTTTTCTACGATCTACACACTGTATAAGTGATTTTGATGCTTTAATACACTAAATGAAAAGTCATGGTGAACTACAATTTCTTAAAAAAAATCAATAATCTATAACCTATTATACACAATCAAATATTGATTGAATAAAGCAATTAACTTTCAAGGACTAAAACTTTCGTGCATGACCATAATGCCTAGTCACCTGTGCGCTTGTAGCTCCTCCTGCTTCATCAAGACGTTCTGTCAGCTCATCAAGCTCTCTGGCCATTTCTGCACGTTGTTTCTCAACCTGAACATAAGAAAAATAGTCAAATAGTCAAAGTTTTAGTTTTCAAACATTTACCTTTAAATTTGAAAATTCTTTTGTATACGAAACTCACTTGGATTTCCATTACATATATTTTCATCAGTTTTGGTATTTATATTAATCATGGGCAATAAAAAAAAGACTTTTTTTGAGAAATTTTTTCTCATTACTTAACTCATAACTGAAAGCATTTTTCAATACGATTTTTTCAACATTACATTTAAAAACAGCAATAAACTTATCTGTCTTTAGCAGTGAGAAATATCAGCAGAAAAACGTGGAATCCTGAGAGAATAAAGTATAACATACCTTAGCACGGGCTTGTCTTTCTGCTTCAAGTTCTTCCTCGAGCTCTTCAATTCTGGCCTGTAAAATATGGAAATTATACTCAGAATCCATTCAGATACGAATACAATAATTGAAATACTTAAAAAGACTACGTGTTACGATTCCTGAATTTTTTTAAAAATATTTTACATTAGATATTCTGGGGAAAGAATATATGACATATTGCACGAATGCAAAACTATCTTCCTCACCATTGCCGTAAATTATTTAGTGCAAAGTTTCAGACGAACAAGAAACATCAGAACTAAAGAAAAAAAAAAGATAATATGACAGAAGTTTCAATTTGAAGATGATAGATATCACGGTAACAATTAACAGAATAATGGGACGCCAATAAACAGATTTGGTGAATACTGGACAAACACGGACCTCTGAAAACCCAGAGGTGGGATCAGGTGCCAGGGGATCAGGTGTCATGGAGGAGTAAGCTTCCCCTGCTGACTGATCACAACCGTCGCGATTCCAAAGTCAAACTTAAATATATACTAACCTGGAGTTCCTTGATCTTGCGTTGAAGTTGGGCGACTAAGCTCTGTTCATCCTCAAGACGGGAGTTCATGTTCTTAATTTCTGCGTCTTTCCTGAAATAAAAGTAGGAAAAATCTAAACAACCTGCATTTTTTTTATTTGTGATGCATGCTCAAATACTTGGATATGTGGCTTGAAATTCAGCAATTATGAGAAAGTAATCATGTCTAGAAGATAAGGGTCGAGTCTTGTTGACAACTGGTCGAGTTATTTGACAAAGTCATCATCAATTAATTCTTCATTGAATCAATTGAGATCTAAATGAAATGTAGGTGTCCTCTCTTAGCCATCTATAATAGTTAATATTTGATCGTTCATTTATCTTTTGCTTTCTTGTCAAGATTTTTCTTGAATAAATGTTCTACTTACTTCTTGTTGGCTTCTTCCAAGTCGCGCTTAGCACGTTCCAGGTCCTCTACGACTCCCTGTGTTGACTTTAGATCCTGTTCTACCTTTCTCTTAGCCTTTTCTACATCACCACGTACTTTCTTCTCACGTTCCAAATTGTCTTCCATCTAGATATGAAATAGCACATAAATGATAGAATGCATACTTCGATAAGGCGAGTATACTAAGTTGGATTTCATGCAGTGTACTGGCTCCTGAATACTTTGTTTAAAACATATATTTCCTATTTAAAAACATTTATGGTATCGATAAGTTAGACATACACATATTTCTATTTAGGTTTAAAAGAATAAGGGGAAAGATGAATAGAAAGAGTGATGTAGAATAACTGGGATGAACAATCGTTTAAAGATATGTAATGTAGTTGTTGTTGTTGTTGTATTGTTGTTTAATGTCCCGCTCAAGACTATTTCACTCATATGGAGACGTCACCGTTTGCCGGTGAAGGGCGACAAATTTTGCCTATGCTCTGCACTTATGGCCGTAGAGCAGGGAGGGTTCTTTAATGTGCCAACACCTACTGTGACACGGGACATCGGTTTTTACTGTCTCATCCGAAAAAAAGGGACATCCAACCGCGAAGTGGCGCTACGCGGATTCGAACCCCGGACCCTCCGATTCGAAGTCGAACACGCTAACCACTCTGCCACGGACGCCCATATGTAATGTAGTAAAACTATAACTATATTTGAACCTGGATATACTGGATCTGAAGGAGAACAAATATTACTTTTAAATAGATTTCAATATAACTGATTTA
>JACSZP010029072.1:0-11169 GCA_016161895.1 Pinna nobilis
CATTTGTTAAAGAAAAAATAGCCTAAGAACCAGAGAATTAACTTACGGTAGGATTAGATTAATGATAGGAGTTGGATTTTCCAAATCTACAAGTATTTAACGGAAACCAGTTTCTGTCAGATACCACTTAAGTCATTAGAAGATACCATGCTTGAGACAACAACAGAATATTTCAAATATTTATGGCCTGGTTCCTTGTTGACATATTCCTTTATCAAAATGAACTAGATGTGTAAGACAAAATGTCATTTGCTTCAGGTTTACTTGATCCCAAATGGATCCAAGAGAGACAGCGAGCTATGTCAGAGAAGCGAGAACAGGAAGAAGTGTATGCGGCTGGATCTGCGATTGAGAGCAGTCTGAAACAACTGGCGGAACGTCGTACGGATATCTTTGGTGTGGGCGTAGAAGAAACACAGATTGGTAAAAAGGTAAGTAGAATTTTTCTTGTAATATTGGTCAAAGGCATTTAGTTTTCAGCATAACAGAATATTTTCCAAATATTAAAACAGTATGGATTATTCTAAAAGGGGAGAGAACTTATGGCATTATAAAGATAATGCATTTGGTATATACAGTGCTTCTTACTGCAGAATGATTTTTACAACATATGTCCCCAAATTAATATATCTGTGTCTAGTATCACTACATGTGTAATTATCCTGGTTGTGTTCTGTATAAGTTTCTAATTATGGAATCTGTTTAATTTTGATCGACAGATTGGGGAGGAGGAGCATAAGGAACCTAAGAAGGTCGTATGGGATGGTCACACAGCATCTATGGAGAAGGTGACACAGAAGGCTAGGGAGAATATCTCCATTGAGGAGCAGATCAAGGTCATCCACAAGGTCAAAGGATTTGTGTAAGTATAAATTAATCACAGTACAGTGGCAATTTCCGGTTTGTATTTCATTTTCTTAAATTTGTAAGACAGGAGTTTAAGCTCATCTTAGTAACATAGGTGTTGTGTGATCTGTTCCTGAAATCAATGTACATAAAATGACCTTGGAAGCAATATTCTTCATGATGTACCCAAAGTATTTGTTAGAATAACATAGCTGCTTATCATAACACTTTATATTTTGAAAAGTCCAACAATTCATATACATGTAGTGAAGTGTTTCAATTCATATACACCAATCTATTATTAAACACTGATTTTCTAACTTATTTCCAATAATAATAATATTTTTGCACATTATTCTTTTATATGACAAATGTTGATTACAACCGAGGCTTATTCTTTTTTTAGAGCTGATGAAGAGAAGGAAAAAATAGGACCTGCAATCCCCAAAATAGCACCTCCCGGTAACCCCCCTCCACCACCTCCAAAAATTGCCCCTCCACCTCCCCCAGTATCAAAGGCTATTCCTAAACCCCCTCCTCCACCCCCAAGTCAGGAAGCTGCAACGTTAGTGCAACCCAGAGGAGTGATGGTGATCCCGCCCAGGCCCCCTGTGTCAGTTGTCCGTAAGTATACTGTAAGAAGAGAGAGAAAATGTGCATTGTATGATGTGTTTGTTAAATGCTTTTAGGTTTATATTTTACACTCATAGATCTGTATGTAATGTAGTATGTAAGGCAGAAAAGGGATTGATAAGAGAAATATACCTATAATTTACCTATACACTATTGATATTGACCTGTATTATTCCATTTTACAAGAAAATTGGTCCTACAAAGGCCACATTTTGGACCAAAATATCATGGAGTTCTTAAATGTTAATCAACAAACATAGTATGCAAGTCTGAGCAGGAAGAAACTTAGCAAATGTCTGTTAAATACCTATTTTGTACTCCCTTAATTTGTATCTCATCTAAGACTAAGTATTGATTTATTTCATGTACTTTTCTCAGAGTCTGATAGCTTATTGAGTTTCAGATGTCTAACTATGATTTAGATGGATTTGGGTCTGCATCTTAGTCTAAACTTATTCATTACAATCATTTCAATGCTTGGTGTAAGATGTGTGATCTGTATTGAAGGTATGCCGCCACAGCTACCACCTCATCAATTTATGAGACAGCCAGGACCGCCAAGGCCTCCTGCTTTTCACCCTGGTATGATGGGTCCAGGACAGCCAGGACCACCACGTGGACCTCCGCCTATGCGAGATGAAGACCAACCACCTACTAAGAAGCAGAAGACTGAAGATCAGCTGATAAATGAGGAAGACTTCTTGAAGATGCATAAGGTATGTACAGAGAGAAACCAGTGATGATGATGATATTTCTATACCTCCAAAGTAAGTCAGTTGACACCTAGGTTGAGAAGCTCACTGCTCAGTATCAGTGTTTTATATACACCTGTTATTTCTGTTCCAGGTCTAGACCTAAGCTTGGGGACACTGATATTAGGTTGTTTGTCTGATTGTTGTGTGTCTTTATCAAATAGACTTTGATATTGCCACACCAAATGAAAAGAGAATGCAACTAGGGACATCGGCGAATCACAAGCATATCTTGATAATGCCACCTAAAGTTAATTCTCTGGTTCTCAGGCCAATTTTTTTTCTAAAACTTATGTGGGCGGGAGGCTTTTTTTCCCTCTCAAACAGTCATCAGAGACTGAAACTTTAAAGTTCCATAAATTATCCAGGTACATGTATGGTACATGTATTTCAATCTTTCTAGAACTTTCTAATTTGTTACTGCTTGCACAGGTGTATTAGTCAGTGAATGTATGTATATCGGAGAAGCCTTCGATGATTGTCCCTAGTCTTACGGACATGACATGCCATTATTTCCTGGTTTTCTCATGATTGTGGGTCTTGTTCAATTACATGTAAATGCTTGCATATCGGGGTTATCCTTTTCAACAGAGTTAAACATTTTACTGACGGGGATCATAGAGGCACATCTAATGTTAGAACCAAGCATAGTGTGGCATACACTGTTCCAGATTTTATTTAATTGAATTCTTATGAAAATCGGTCATGCAGGAGATGCACATGGCCTGAGAATCATAGTCTAGTCATCATTTAGTGACTACTGACTGTATAACTCTCACTGCAGAATTTATTTATTAACAGTAAAGCAATGTTGTTTTATTATTCCTCAGGGACCAGTAAGCTTTAAGGTTCTTGTACCTAAAGTTGATGACAAACCAGAATGGAATCTGAAGGGACAGACATTATCATACACACTGCCTTTAACAGATACGGTAAGACAAATAATACTCCACATTGTGTTATTTAGATCGCTTGTATAGTGTCTTTTTATATCATGGATGGTTCCTCATTATCATGGTGTACATCAATGTAAACTTGACAAAGTTGTTCTATTGATTAGTACACAGAGCATAAATTCAGCTTCCTATAGTTTCAGTTATTTCCAATTTTTAATTAGCCTGGTAATGTGGGTACTTTATACAGGGTTTAGTTGGCCTTGTATTATTTTTGCCCTCTATTTTAAAATTTGTCCAGTTTCGTCTGTTCTGAATTCATTGAGTTTTAAGTTCACATGATGAGGGTGAAAAAGGTGAAAATAAAACAGGGATAACAATTTCTCTGTATACAGTAAATAGGAAACAAAGGAGTCTTAAAATGATGTAATGACCTGAATGAAACAGTGTACACTTTTGCATAATTCGCTTTGCGAATTACACAGCCTGCACAGTCTTCATTCAGGTCATATCCTAGTGAACCAGAAGAAATGTATGCATGGCTTACTCAGTCATCTAGGAAGTCTCTCATAATAATTAAATCGATTTTACTATTTGTTTCCTTATTTGATTTTCCACTTGTTTACAGATTTCTGTCATGAAAGCTAAACTGAATGAAACATTGGGAATGCCAGCGGGAAAACAGAAACTGCAGTATGAGGTATATGTGATAGGAATTACAGCTTTACTTTTTCTATGTGATTATTTCACTCTTGTTATACTCACCATAACCTAAAGAAATCAAACCTTTTTGTGTCCAAACTGATTGTTTGCAAGTACAGTCTTCTCTTGTTATATCGCCTCCTTTTGTTTTTCCAAAATATGGTGTTATAATAAATATGGCGAATGGTCAAATTTGCACTAACTAAAGATATCGGCTGAAAATTAACGTTATTTGGTAATGGCTTTTTTATTTCACTTGGTAGTTAACTCAAATTATCGGAAAACTTCATAAATATTACAGTATATGTATTAGTTATCAGAACTAAAGAAAAAAGTAAACCTGTATCTCAAACGATCAACCAGTTTAGTAGCAAGTCCGATCTATCTATGTTCAATGGCAATACTATCAGGTGAAACTCAATGGGTATTTTATGATTTGGTTTGAAAATAAAGTGGCGGATGGCGGTATGCGAATATGAGGGTTTAACGGGAGTACTTAATCGTAGGAAATCCGTTCTTCAGAAATCTTTGGCGATATGCGAATATGGCGGTCAATCGGGTGGCGGTAAATAGAGAGTGGACTGTAGACTTCTTCACATGTCTTAGTTCAAAATAAGACAGATGACAAAATGTGTGGTGTTCCTATTCTATGTGCATGTAAAATGAAACTCACATAGCATTATACAAACTTCATAGTAGCAAATTATTTCCATGTGCAGAAAATTTCCATACATCTTCACTGCAGTTTCTTATCATTATGTTTCAGGGAATATTTGTCAAAGATTCCAACACACTGGCCTACTACAACTTTACTGGTGGTGCCACAGTACATCTGCAGCTGAAAGAGAGAGGTGGTCGTAAGAAGTAGATAAGTGCTTAGTGCTACAGTGATGTGGAGCTCATGGCAAATAAACATCAACTTCATCATCTCCAGTATAGGACTGTTCTTATTACTGATTTCATGTTAATTTTGCAGATCATGTTCATTGTGTTTCTAAGTCTTGTAACTTCCCAAATGTCACAGAATCAACTTAGGATGTAACATTTTTGTAAAATTTGCATTCGTAAATTACTGTACTTGTTTAACTGATTTGTGCTTTGGATCATATTCTGTTGTATACTTTTAATTGCATTAAGAGGTTGAGATCACCTACACTTGATTTACAACAATGCAGTGTTTTTATACAAATAGATTTTTGAAATCTTCCTGTAATATTATAGCTCAAATTAAAAGGTTAAATAAAATTTCATTAAAGGAATCCAATGCAATTAGTGGAGACTACTTTTATCATGTTTCTATTGATTTCTGTATGACCTTCTGAACAATTGATTCTTTCTATCTAGGACCAGTTATAACCCTTAATGTTTTGTTGCTTTGTCAGTCAAAATGACCTTAGTACAGTTATAAATATTTCCAACATGTAAGATTCTTGTAAAATAAGGATTTTACATTTCTACACTTGACACATAATATTGTATATTCTTTTACCTATTTAGTATGACCCAGTCACAGATGATATTGTATGTTATATTTTACATTGTCCTCTATGCATAAGTTTTGAAATGTGCTACTTGTTCACTGAAAATTTAAGGCATATATCAACTAGTTTTGCAAGGATCATCAAAAGGTAATATGTTGTGAACTTATTTTGAAGTGTTTTTATAATTGACATTAGTAGTATGAATTCATCTACATGTATTATCCATACAATTTGGGGAAGTCATAATTTGTATAATGGTTCCTTGTAACAAAGAGTAAATACTGGTACTTAGACTTTTGTATATTTGTCATTTTTTTTAAAAATGTCAAGATTAATGGTATACCACAAGGTCATGTTAGAGAACAAGAAAATGCTTTTTCTATTTTTTTTTCTCATTTTTCAATGAAAGAAAAAAAATCTTTAAGATAAATGAAATTATCTTTTATTGTAAGACGGGTGTATACCCAATTTGGATATCTCAAAATTTATGTGCTACAGCATATGATTGATTTTGACAACTGCAGCTTAATGCACTATGTATTTGTACTCTATCTTTGTACAATGTAAAACCCTAATCCATGTAATTTCAAATCAAGAAATTCCATGTTATTTAGGTGTTAAAGCAATAGGAGCTGTCTGCGGTGCAAAAATTTTCATGACGATTTCATTATTTTGTCTCATCCATCCAAAAGAGACCCCCTGTTGAGTAAAAGTACAAATAACTGCATATGATATTAATAAACTTGCAAAATATACCCGCTGAACCTATCTGTCTGAATCTGCCGTTGCCCATTTCATTCCCAATGAATTTTCGGCACATTTTTACGAGATAGTCGATTGTCTAGGAAGCACAAGCCATTTCCTATAAACAAACTTGGATATTGCCTTTCCTTTGTCACTTAATAAGTTTGAACATACGCAGTAAAGTATCTCCGAGTGAGTGACCTAGAATTCATACATTTAGATCATGTATATGCTTACTGAGGTATGGCCATAAACAAGCTATTTTAGAGACTAAAAACTTAGTTTGGGCTTAAATGACAATATTTAAACTTCATTTCATGGTGAGTGATAGTTTAAATCATTCAAAATTATCTTAGAATTGATTTGGTCATTTTGAAAAAAAATCTATCTTTGACAGCTCATATTTCTTTAATGAAAAGCATTGTAAATTGTATAGACATTAAAGAAATTGTGGAAATGTATCTTATTTTAGTGTTATTTGTCATAAAACTGTGAACAATATAAATATTCTTGTCTTGTTGCTGGAGAACCTTTGTCACTCCGCATTATTGTGGTTTCTCTCAGATATAAAGGTCTGGGGTCCGAGCAGCTGGCTCCGCTTGTCCTTTAAATTAGACATTAGAGACCAAGGTCCTGTGTCACAGAAGTAGTGGGCTAATTACCAGCATACTGTCACTTCTCCATATAAGTGAGATATTAAACAACAACAATGGTCTGTATTTTGATAGTGACTGTAATTTATAGACTTTAGCTGAAATGTGTGAAGTTTTACATCCCTCCAGGGCTCTACATTAAGGATTTTTTGTCTTGTCCGATTGGACAATTAATGTAAAAAAGTAACTTGTTGGGGGGGGGTTAGGAATCACTCTTTGTGTCTGTCTGTCCAGTTAAGAAGTTCTGAAAGCATATTTTACTTTCATTAGAAGGGATAGGGCTTCTTATTTCAAACATCTTCAACAGATCAATTACCAAATTTTGACACCAGGACATTGGACCTGGTAACTTTAACCTTGGGAAAGTTGTCTGGTTAAGATGTCCTGAAAGCTGAATATTTTGAGTTTCCATCCTTGGATATTCATACAGTCTGTTCTCATTTATATATCCTTTAGGATGAATAATTACCAGTCTTGGGCTGAGTTCATTAATCACCAGGTCCATTCACAAATCGATGCTTTCTTCAAATCATTTATAATTTCATGTGTTTTACAAAAAAAATGTCATTTTCATCTGGTTTTCGGTTTACATTTCTTTGAACACCTTAATTCATTTACTTTACCTCTGAGAAGCAACAATTTTCTTTGCAACAAGTATTTTGTTGATGCCATGTAATGTGAACAAAGAAGGAAAAGATGCTGCAAATTTTGCTGGTCTTTTATAAACACATATTGCAGTTTTCATTAAAAGAAATTGACCTGTTTAGAAAGATAGCTTATATACTTTGATACAAATGTGCAAAATTTCACAAAATTTAATTAAATATATGAGTTAGGACAATCATTTAAATAATGATTATTTAACATAGAAATCAATGGGAAAATGCCACTAGTTGACTCACTTACGACAAGTAACTGTCTATCTAACACTCATGTTTTTCTCTGATCTTGAATATATTTCCTCTCCCTCAACAATGATATAAAATTGTTAATCATAAAGAAACTCCAAATATGCTGTCCTCTATTTCATCCTCTCTGAGGGCTTTTAAGATACTTTGTACAATCTAGAGGTATAAACTGATGAAAAATCTTGGTAGATAAATTTATTTGTTCATTCTTGTTGTTCCATCTCCATCAAAGTTGGCTTGAAATCTTATTTTTTTAAAATGATATGTGGGCTGATTGACATGTTGTGAGCCTCATATTTAATGATTTGATTTTTATCGGACATATTGCATTATTTTCCTCACATAATCCCCTTCAGCATCTATAAACTTTTGCCAACATAGTTTAAGAGCCTCAATGCCACCTTTATAGGATTCCTTTTCTTAGCTGTTCAGAAAGTTATCCACTGAATATATGATATCATCATCGGACTGAATGTGCCGGGTGCCTGAAATATCTATTTTCAGCTGTTTGGAAAGTCATTGACTGCATGTATGATCATCAGACTGAAACTGGACTGAAATAGCTATTTTCAGTTTTGGAAATAGATGAAAGTCTGATGGAGCAAGATCAGGTGAATAAGGCAGATAATCATTCCATTTAAAGCCTCAATCATGAATGGCAATGATAGACTTGTGAACAGGAGCATTTCCCCTAGTGTTGTTACCATATCATAATGGATATCGTTAGGTGTTAAACCTCTTTTATGCAAATCTTGTTTGTACTGCTCTTTCACTGATTTTGTCAATTTTGCAAAAGCCACTCGTCATGTTTACTTTAGAATGTTACCTCGTCGATATAAACTAATCAAATGAAAACAGTCCTTAGGTACATGGCCCTATATAGTCGGAGAACAGTAGGACTTACAAAGAACAGCCTTGCATACCTCCTTCAACACGAGGCTCACAACATATCAATCAGCAATGGTACCTCATATTTTCACTACTTTGAGTTGGTAGAGCCTTTCTGGCTAGGTGGGCAGAGTATTGTGCTTTCAATTATGAGGCTTCTATTGACACATATCATGTTTGAGAGTTTTCCCATTATCTTGCAGGGTGGGGTGGGGTGGATGATGGGGAGGTGGTAGGGTACATTTTAACCAGGGCTTCTTCTTCAGAAAAACTACATGCAATGAGTATCCATCAGAATGTCGAGCTAATTCATATATTAGTACATATGTACCAAGTTCTAAAGTCAAGATCGGGAACAAAATTTATTGATAACCACAAGACTTGCTCCATAGGCATGCTACAGGTACTGGCTTATTAGTATGATGTGATGTATACCTCTCCAGCAATGTATCCCCAAGTATGTGCACAATATACTAACACACGTCAATGTCTAATTTATCCTTTTATTGAACAGCAAAAAACACAGTTATCTTTATTTTGAAATGGCAATAAAAATTAAGATTACTTGACTAAAACATGATTAAATTGACATGCATTTGAATTAAAATGAAAATATACTGGCTAAGCCACAATGGAGGGAATGATACTCGTGGGAATAGTGAGCATTATTGACAGCTTTATGAAAATTAAAATTTATAAAACCCAATCATTGAACATTTTTACCATCGACAAAATTGTTATAAAAAAATTCTTGATCTGAAAAGAATGAGGAAAAATGGGCCCAAATAAATCTAAATCACTCACCTGAGCAGCAGGAGTATAAAGAGAGATAAAAGACAAAAGCAATAAAAGTCCAAAAAGACCTAAAAAATTGGTAAAAAAAATTGATTTCAGAATGGAACCAAAATCAACAACACTTCCTCAAGCATCCTTCTAGATCACTTACATATTATTAGTTTTTCACTGCATGCAGCAGTTCAGAAGATTTTGAAAGAGGAGTACCCCCTGAGGCCCACTTGCCCACCCTGGATCCACTTCTACGCTGATTGGACCAAGAGAACACAAACTTGGTAGCAAACTGAGATTTCACAGTTCCTATAAAATTTCATTCATTCCCTCAAGCATTTTTTTTCAAGAAAGCTTTTATTTTGTACCTTAATCGAAGTACATGTACTGGTAAAGCAAGTAATAAAGCATAAATTATGTCGTCAGTGGCAAACCGACATACAAATAGCTAAATATGTCAAAAAGTGACAAAACTAAAAAAGTGTCCAAAAAATGATTTCAAAATGGAACCCAAAACAACAACATTTCTTCACATATCCTTCTTGATCACTCTTGATATATTTAATTTTTCATTTTATTCAGCCCTATGAAAAAATTTCTTAATGGACGATACCCTCCTGACCCTATTTGACCTGTCCCTTTTTCCTTATGCATACCTTGCCAAAAAACCAACAAAATTGTAGGTGATCATAAGTACTTCAATGCTACAATATTTCATGAAAATCCCTTCCGTGCCCCTAAAAAGTTGAAAATGTGCAAAGTTTATGGACATTAGGTAGTGCTGTATGACTATACTTCACTTGCGCCTTAGACACAGGTGAGTAGAAAAAAAAACCATTTTGTTGTATTGTATGAAAACTATGCTTTAGTAACAATTCTAATTTGTAACTTTAATTATCAATTAAGACTTTCATGCAAGTTTAATTATTTAGAATAAAGAATTCAAACAATAAAATTGTCGCATGCAAATCACCTAGTCTGTTTTCTTACTTCCTCATTAAAGGATTATACGGTAGGTAAAAACAAGATGTGTTTGTGAAACACTGATTCCGCCTTATAGCAAGTACATGTATTATGAATACTGCAGCATATTCATATGTATAGGTCACAAGGTAAAAAATTATGGTACTAAAGAAAGGTCTTGTCACAAGGAATACATATTTGAAATATGAAATTTCTATCAGTTACCATTCAGTAGTTATGGCCAACATTTAAGTTTCTGGGACAAACCAAAAAACCAAAAACTATATTTGCCCCCAAAGCTTTTTGTTTTTGGGGGCTTAAAAAACAATACTCAATACCACATATAGTCAACTCTGGTTATAATAGCTATGTTTGGACTATGGTAAGTAAATTTGCTGTTGTATCAAGTTTGCTGTTGTATCAAATCTCCAAATTATTTAATCAACCAGTCATACAGTATATGGTTCCAAATAGTATCATTTATTCTAGTTTTGTACAGATATCTAGTGCATACACATGAAGTTGAGACAGAACTGAAATATCAGCAACTATTAATGTCTTCAGAGGCTTTTTCTCTTTATTTGGACACAGAAAATTATGGAGGTCTCCATTTATTTGCCAGTTTCAATATGATTTATAACATGCAATAAACTACAGGCAGTGCTGTTATAACAAATACGTTTTAAGGAAATGCACATTTGTACTTGTAGCCAAAAATCACTACTGGTTCTGCAATACAAATGCATGTATCAAGCAAATTAACATTGGTGTAAGTTTGCCCCAATGGAATGTACATTGTTTACCAAATATGTTGTTATATCAAATGCTGTTAGAACAAGAGTTGACTATACATGTATTTTCAGCATCCTTATCTTTGTTAAGTAGAACTGATTGAAGTATGCAAATTCAACAGAAAAAAA
>JACSZP010029091.1:0-11105 GCA_016161895.1 Pinna nobilis
AAATATGCATCCAGCTCATGAATACTATCCAATACATGTATTGAGTGTACCCTGTCCTAGAATACTTCATTTTCTTTTTCCTACTTTACCGATTCATACACATTCGTTTTAAGCTTATCAGAATTTTCATAATTTACGGCGGCATGCTGCTTCGGAAGCTTTACTTTCATGTTGTAATAATTATCATTGCCGTTCTCAGCTCCAACGGTCACCATATCAGAGCTAACCATATCATTCTGAGGATTTGCCGTGCTCATCATTACATTGGCGTACGCGAAAGTCATGGAGGACGCGATCCTCCAATGTTTGCTTCAGAGGTTTTGTCTTTGAAGTATAATGGCGTGTACTGATCAGATGAGGTAGTGTTGCCGGCACCGACCAATGGTTCATATATTCCCTTACTATTTCCTGCCGTCGGTTGTGTAGCTACAGCAATGTCATTTATGTTTAATGGCGTGTACTGATCAGATGACATAGTGTTGTCAGCGTTGACCAATGCTTCGTATGTTTCCGTGTTATTTCCCGTCGTCGTACCCGAAGCAACGTGACTCATGGGTAAAGTGTCATCCCTGTTTGGTTTCGTTTCAGTCTCATCTTCCTTCGACTTCTTGGAATAGAGGGATCTAGACCTGGAAAAATCGTAAATAAACTTTTATATATTCCCTATCGAGGCTAAACATCCTACAGACATAATATAATCTTAATTTATTTCAAGTTGGAAACTAATTCGGCACTTTAAGTTTAAGAAAGTAACGAAACGTGAGATGACATGTGTTTGAAAAACACAAATTTACAAAAAAAAAAAAAGACTTGGTGCCCAAAAGGAGTTGGCATGCTTTATCTACCCGTTACAATAATATCGATTGGTATTAAAAGCAAACGATCTAAAAGTAAATACTATAAGTTCATTTCTGCCCTTCGCCTTTATGTTGAGTTATTTATTCCATGCGTTCTACACGTGAACATTTTACATAGAGAGGAAAACTTACTATCAAAAGTTTTCATTTGGATAGCAGATATCGCAATAACTGTCAACAATTAGTAAAATTTTTAGTTTGCATTTTACTTTTCCATTCAATGATTCGTTAAATTTTAAAGTTAAACTACTCTCTGTAAAGGTTTCTGATTCAGATTCATTTCTGAAATTTTCAAACTTATATGCGAATTATCAGAAGTGCTAACTTCTCACACAACTGATTTTTCAGAGACCCGTGTTTGTCTAGTTACTTCGCATTCATATTTTGTATCCAACACAAGCTATAACTTGGCATCTGCTACTACTATATATATTTATATGTAATAAAATTGTTTTGCCCATAGAGAAGAACCTTTCATGTGGCATCAGTTTATCATTTTATCGAGTATTCCATCACTACATACTGATATGGTCTCTCTCTCTCTCTCTCTCTCTCTCTCTCTCTCTCTCTCTCTCCATGGTTTCACATCAGGGGAGATAACTGTTATTAAAGAAACAAACCTTCTAATACAGAATAATGAAGTGACCGTGATACCAATTATTATCCCAGCAAGAAATCCTCCAACGGTCGAACCTACAACTAGTGCTGTAAGAGATAAAATAATATTCTAATGAAATTTTTGAAAGAAACTGATAAAAGATAGGAAAGGAATTTCAAAACGAACTACAGGAAGAGGCCAAGATAAATACACCTTAGCTTTCTTTTACAAATTCAAATTGTTTATGTTTAATCCTATGAAGTACACGGTAAGGAATTCATAAAAATCTTTTCAAGTTGCACATCCGGAAAATTTAACATATGATCTATTGTACCAACATCTTATCTTCTGATTTCCCATGCCCCTTGTATTTGCGTTTGTGACTGAATAAGTCTATCCTGCTTATGAGGGCCGGGTTGTCATTTCATGCTAAAGTACTCTCATCAAATTGCTTGGGGAAAATAGATTGTGCCCGGGATTAACTTTTATATTTATATTGCAACTTAGACCGGAAATGACATATATCAGCCATCGAATACAATGGAGCTTAGTGACGGATTAAATTCATGCTCAAAAGTATTTGAGCCACTTCGTTGACCTTTGAACATGACCTCTTGGGACTATCGGTGATTATTTTTCAGATCTACCAAGGGCTGACTGGAATATGCTGTCGAATGTCGTAAGACATTCTATAGTAATATATCTATGTGTTAAATAATATTGTGCAAAGCAATGACGACGTTGTTATTTTTAAATGAATTGGAATTGCATTTCAAATTAACTATGCTATTACGATTTTTATATAAAAGAGAGTTATGAAGAGAGCAGGTGCTTAGTGTATTTCTGCCTCTATGAAGATAAGTAGAGAGCCATGTACCAGTTGTTCTTTCTGTAGTAGGTGAAAGTATAGTTGTCTCGTATACCGATGTACATTCCGCTCGCGTTGACTCTGTGTTGGCTGTTGTTATTGATGTTGACTCTTTGTTGTTGGTTGTTACTGATGTTGACTCTATGTTGTTGGTTGTTACTGATGTTGACTCTATGTTGTTGGTTGTTAGTGATGTTGACTCTATGTTGTTGGTTGTTACTGATGTTGACTCTATGTTGTTGGTTGTTACTGATGTTGACTCTTTGTTGTTGGTTGTTACTGATGTTGACTCTTTGTTGTTGGTTGTTACTGATGTTGATTCTGTGTATTCTGTTGTTTTTAATGTTGATGGCGTGCTTCCGGTTTTGATACCTGAAAAAGAACATATTAAGGATCATCATCATCATCATCATCATCATCATCATCATCATCATCACTACTTGAATATGGTTTTCATAATATCCGACAAATTATAATAATTGTAATTTGTATGAGCCAACGTAGTCAGTTGAATGTTGGTAAATGTATTGTTTTGTATGTTGTTTAACGTCCCAATTCACTCAAAGAACCCTCCATGCTCAAAGGTCATAGGTGCCGAATAAAGGTCAAATTCGTGTACCTCCACTGGCATATGACGACGTCTCAATTTAGATGAAAAATTATTGAGTGGGACGTTTAAAAACAATACGACTAATGCAATTTACTGAAATTTAATACACATTACGAAGGTAGAGTTAAAGCAAATGCCTGTTTTATTTTTTGTTGTTGTAGATTTGCTATTATAACCTTTTTTCTCCCTTTTTTAAACTTCTGTACCAATGATACAAAAATAGCTATAATTATGGGTGAAAAACTACCCCCAATTTGCAGGGATGATGTCTTTTGAACACAAATGATAATAAATATCCCTTTACCTGTGGTAAATGTTGTAAATAAAAATGCTGATTCCGTTGTCAGAAAACAGAAACAGAAAACAAAAAAATAGTATCGATCTTAGAATAAAACGAAACATATTTTCCTAAGAAAACCTGAAAGCAACATCATCAGTATGTGAAAGAAAGCATATGGAAATAAAAAAAATAATAATAATAAATAAATAAATGAAATACAGCAAAAAATTTAACCAGAGTGGAATATATTAACTCGTAGTAACCGTGAATCACTTATGATCATTAAGGAGTATAATTAGTTCTTTTTTGGAGATTCGTGGCTTTGCGTGATTTGTTACATTTTTTTTCGTATTGACGTGTCTAGTTTACATTCTTTCTTAATTCAAATAGTTTACTTAAAATTAAGTGGCTAAACTGCCCATGTAAAGCTGAAACCAGAAGTCCGACCGGCACTGTCAGTAACGGATTCAATATACACAACGCTGATAACGTCAATGTTCCTATTTAATCAGCGTTACCGTTTCCAAATGGTCCGAGTAGTGTAGTGGTCAGAGTGGTCGCTTCTCACCAATGTGCCCCGGGTTCGAGCATCGGCAAGGGGAGTATGTGAAATGGTATAGTGGTCGCTAACTCAGACACGTGGGTTTTCTCCGGGTATTCCGGTTTCCTCCAACAGCAAGCACCCCCTCCCCCCCGCACACCAACATCTGAGCCAACGAGAGACATTAATATAAGTTATCGAAACTTGTTTGTTAATCGTTGTAAAATAAATAAGTTTAAACTTTTCAATTTCTCCATCATTTATCTGGATTTTATATACATTGTTTGAGTTTCCACTCTAGAACAGTACAGTACATACCACCCTAGACTGTCTTGAATTAATCGTTGGACAACAACGAATTTGTTCCGTTCGTTTCGTATATGTTTGGTTTGCACTTTTCAGAGACACACGATTATATGCTTGTCGTTTTGGAGCTTAAGGTTAATACATAATTGCTCTGTCGTTTGATGTTCTGTCGCCTCAAATTGACTCTATAAAGTGTAATGTTACTAATACCGGTTACACGCCGCGCGTGGAGCAGGAGTTGCATACTCTCCCGGATCACCTGGACTCGTCCCTCGGGGTTTAATTGGTTGCGTATTACTCTATTTTTAGTCATACATGTATATGTTGTCATGTGGATTGCTGTCTGTTGTGTTGTCTCCTTTGTTTTGTCCCCTTGGTTTCTTCAAATATCCTATTTCAAGTAACTTACCTGTCCATGTTAAGTTGAAGCCTTTAGATCGCCCTCCATTATCAGTAACGAATTTGATATTCACGACGTTGGTTGTAGAATTCAAAGTTCCTATTTCATTGGCAACACCAATACCACATTTTACGTATAGTAAGGTTTTGTTGTCACTCATTTCTCCATCATATATCTGAAAATTACATATTAGTATTTTCATTATTATCATCACTATCATTATTATTACTTTTAGTAGCAGTAGTTGCGGTAAAAGTTGTTTATTATTATTATTATTATTATTACTATTATTATTATTATTGTTATTATTATGAATTAAGGCAAAACCTTTTATGCGAGCGTAGCTTTAGTTTAGCTAGACAGGCTTTATTAAAATATTCACTTGTCAGTAAAGTAGAGTCAGAGGCCTACACTTTTAGATGCATATTTTACTTTTAGATCTGAGGAGCTTTGAACAAAATTGTCTATGTTGAATTGTTGTTTAAAATCCCACTCACGAATATTTCACTTGTATATGATCCATACATCATAGAATGCCATTTGCAGGCCGCAGTTTTAGTGTCATTATTATGCTCAACCGTTACTCTTTTAATAGTTAGGGTCACAGAACAAACTTTTAGTTTTGGCCGTCATCCTAAGGACACATCTAGCTGCTTCATTGAAGTGGACTTGAACCCAAAACCTCATAATCCGAATATTCCTAGATATGCGCGGATCAACGATTTTTTTTCCAACGGGCTGGGGGTGTATTAAGAAAAACAAAAATAACAACTCAATTGATGCATTAATCATGATGGTATATGTAGCCTTTATTCTTAAAAAGTTATTTGGTCACACAGCTTCCTTTCTCATTATGATAATGTGCATCAAGAATTGAAAATGTGTTTATATCACATAATCGAACATATGTTTTACCATTGTAAATGGATCTTGTCCTTTCTGACATTTGTCTTGCAATAGGGCATGGAAATTATCAGACCCATAGGGAAGAGAGATGGAGATCGGCATTTCAAGCATTTCTTAGTTCTGATTAATGATTATTTTTATCACTTTCATTTTCAGACCCAAAGTCATTGTTTAAATCCAGCTTTCTGCATAGTGGAAGGATGGATCTGACATGAACTAAAAACTGGAATTGCTTATTAAATTCTTTATTATGTCCCCCAAACGAAGTTTGGATACTTCTTGTTTTTGTCCCGTTTCTTATTATTATTATTATTATTATAATTATCATCATAAATATAATTAGTATTATTATCGCAAGTATTAATAACATTGACATGATTATAATTATTATTATTGTTAAATCTTTATTAATATGAGTGATAATAATAACATCAATATGTTTGATCATACTTGTTTTGTTAATCATCATCCTGATCATATATGTTGTTTTCCAGATTTAGTTTAACGAGGATATTAAAACTTTCCCGATATTATATTGATTTTGATGATAATCTTACACGGTAAGGATGAACAGGGATCATTACTTACCGTAACAGTATCACCCGGAAACACAGTATTGAAATGTGTAAACTGAATCGTGATATAAGTGTATCTTGCTCCATTTACTTTCCATATACAATTCAGATTATGTGGGTAGGATGAGGGATAGTTCGGAGAGGTGATGGTGCCTGTATCTCCATATAGAGTGCCGCCACATGCATCAACTGCTCCTGTAACGAAATCCGAGACTTATGAAGCTATAACCTTGAAGTCTCTGAAGTAATGTGGTATACTTAACTTTTTATTACAGTTAGGTGTGTATTTTTCTTTCATAGTGATATATTTGCAAAACGAATTTTATTTAGAAAGTTTTAGTTTCCAATCAATAATGCTATTATAGAACAGCATAGTACATACAACTGTCATGTTCTTACTTTTGAATTTACCAGGTGGGTGGTCAATATAAAAGTTAGAACATGACACAACCCTAGATTGTCTTCAATTAATCAAATAACAAAAACGGAGCAAAACAAAACCGTTTCGTTTCTGTTTGTTCCTTTCGTTTCGTTTATGTTTCGTTTCGCACTTTTCAGGGACACGAGATTATATGCTTGTCGTTTAAGTGCTGAACGTCAATACATAATATCTCCATCGTCTGATGTTCAGTCGCCTTAAATTGACTCTATGAAGTGAAATTTTACAAATACTTCCCATTAATGCCCTTTTCAATTTGAAAAAAGGAATTTGTTGATGATGATTGAGAATCAAGTATACCACCATTATCTTTATGTCGTCTCGACGTATTTTAATTTTCATGTTTATAATTCATAAATATTGGTCAATGATTCAATGCATACTTATGGTGCTAACTGAAGAGATATGTCAATCACTGAATATGGAATGTCTAGACCTTCGATCACCCTTTTGACATTCTTTGTCAACATTTCATTAATTCTAGACCCTTTTCGTGTAAGAGACGTTACAAAGACCCATAGGGGAGATGATATTCATTATGTACCCGTTGTTTTTATGGAAAATAGGAAACAAATTAGCTGAAAAACAAAAGGTCCTATTGTAAATTCTAAATTATGAATTATATATTTACCTGAGCTAGTAGTTGACGATGATGTTGTTGATCCTGTTGTATAAGATGAATTCACTAGAACAGAAAACAAATGAAGTTTATTCTCATATAAAGATTTGCCACACCAGAAATAATTTTGTCGCGTATCACGGGTCACCGACTTCGGTTCCTCACCGAAATAGGTCACTGGGCGATACCTAAACCCTTCCTGAGGTAAAGAAAAATAAAGTTTCAAAATAAAAACCTTTTACTAGTATTATTTCTCCTTTCGGAATAGATGCCCAGTGCAAAATGTAACCATTTTTTAAAAAAGAAATCAAGGGACGATAATAATGGCTACGGAATGTTCAGTTACAGGAAAACAAATTTCAGGGAAATATTATTAAGATAAGGAAGTTGAAGTGAGTTGAATAATATTTCAGTAGGAAATGATTCTTGACAAACCACAGACTGCTTAGAATTTTAATAACAGTTGATATTCTTGTTTCATATACAACAATGCAAGAGAAAAAAAATATTTATTGCTAATTTCGTGGCGTTGTATCATGTGCTACGTTTCATTATTTTTGAAGGAATTGTTAAGTTAAATTAATTTACTTGCGAGTCCATGTTAAAACAAATCCTGTAGATCGACCGCTACTATCAGTGATGAATTTGATGAACACCATGTTACTTGTAGAATTCAAAACTCCTATTTCATTGGCAACATTAATTCCACATTTTTTGTACAGCAATGTCTTGTTATCACTCATTTCCCCATCATATATCTAAAAATCAATAATAATAATAATAATAATAATAATAATAATAATAATAATAATAATAATAATAAAAATAATAATAATAATAATAATTATAATAATAATTATAATAATAATAATAAAAATAATAATAATAATAAAAATAATAATAATAATAATAATAATAAATAATAACAATATTATTATTATTATTATTGTTATTATTATTATTACTATAATTATTATTATTATTATTATTATTATTATTTAAATTCGTCTTAATATCTTTAATACAAATTCCAATTCTGTGGCTACAGATATTCGACTTATAATTATTCTCATGATGTTAATCAGTATTAATCATCATTATGCATGAGGTATCCAGTATTAATCATCACTATGCATGTTTTTGCCGTCATTGCCCTTACTGTAATGTTTAATATTGTCTTTAGATTGTATTATTATTATTCTATTATCAAAATTATTTTCACTGTTTTATTATCATAAGTACGTTATTCTAATCATAAGATGTAGTAGTAGATACTTGGCTGGTTGGTTGGTTTGAATGTACTAGTTTGCTAATAAATGTCTCAAAAATCTTTCACTCATTACAGAGAAGTCGCCTATACTGGTGGATTGCGACAATTCTGGCCTATTTTAGATACTGTTGGTCATTAAGCAGGGAGGGTTCTTTAACATGCCGACATATACTGTGACATGGGACCTCGGTTTTCACTGCCTCGTTTGATGGGCAGAGACAGCCAACTACAGCGTGGCTCGGACTTAAATACTCCACCTACAGATCAGAAAGCCAACCCGCTAACTACTAAGCCATTGCCTCGGAAAGAGTTGTTATAGTAACTGCAATAATAATAGTAATACTATTATCATCATCAGTATCACTATCTTTTTATATTGCGGTCATCTATCTCATGTTTACGCTTTTTTAACAGATACTATTTTTTCTTGTGTGAGTATAAAGCATGTTTTGTTCTTAGTGCCATTGTACGTAATTCATTGCTGAACAAAAATCTTAATAACATTCATAGTTACCGTAACAGTATCTCCTGGACAAACAGTATTGAAATTTTCAAACTGAATACTTATATGAGAGCCACTTGTTCCAGTTACAGTCCACGTAAAATTCAGATTATGTGGGTAGGAATCAGGATAGTCCGGGGAGGTGATGATGCCTGTATCCCCATATAGACTGCTGCCACATGCGTCAGCTATTCCTGTAATGAACCATATAATCAGTTATGTTCGATTTCGTCTTTCAGATGAGAAAGCATGTGTCATTATATATCCGTGCAATATGCTTAGAATATAGGTGAGTCCATCAACGATCGACTTTTGTTTTGGTGTAATATGAAAAGACTTAACAAAAGCCATCTGATAACCGCAAAATAAAGTATTTTTGTATTAATTTCATCTAAAAAGCGACTATCGGTGGCCTCTAATGTGTTGATTCCTCGATGAATTATGTATTTGTTTCCGTTTCTTTTTTCGTAACAGTTTATGACATTTGAAAATTATTGTAATAATTGCAATGGCGTAAACATGATGCTGGCTAAAGAGAAATGTTGCACAGTGCTAAGGACTTTATCCTATGCAATGAGGAAATTAATTCAATAAACTTTCTTTCCTTTCCTCAGAACCTCAGTATTTATCTTCCGAAGAGGCTTTGAAAAATATTTTATGGGGTATCTTGAACTCTAACTTTTGAACCTTCAAGGAACGAGCGTTTTACATCTGAGTTACAATATCTGAGCCGTATATATATTGTGGTATAGAGGATTTTATGGAATTCATTTTATTTACACATGCTTGAGTATATACATATCCAACTCGTGACCTTTCACTTATATGTTGACGTGATCGTATGTAAGGGAAGAGCTATACATTTCGCCAATTCTTGATCCTTACGGCATATGATCAGTGACGGTTTCCTAGTGTGACACGGAACCATGGTTTTTTTGCTGTCTTGTCGAAAGGAGAGGAAAGGTCAGTCACCACCTCCAGATTAGAGCCTATGACCTTCCGATCTAAAGCCGAACAAGCTNNATTCGAATCCTCGACCTCACGATCACAAGGAGAAAACGATAACCAGAAGACCCCGGCGGCCCCGGCGGCCCCGGATAGGGAGGTGGGTAAATAGTTCGGTTGATAAATATTCATATACGCATTCATTTACTGTAACGTACTCAAAGTTTTATTGGGGTTTGTGATACATACGTTTTGTTCTATGGATTGCTGTTTCTAATGATGCTTCGTTTTGTATTGGCCATGATTTTGTCTGTCGATGTTTTAATTTTGAATACCCCCTTGGTATTTTCAAATATACTTTTTTCTTATTAGCAAATTTTCATTGTTATTTTCAGTGCCAAAAAGTAGTGCAGTTCATCAGCGTTATCCTACTTTGGCATAGAACGGATGTATTTGATTCAAGTAGTGCTACATAAAATTGACATAGACTGCAGAATGCATATTGGTGATTAATAGTTGATTCGTATATATTAGGTAGTCAATAATATCTGTGAAAAGCCTAAATGAAATATCGGTTGTACACAGGCCAATTGCATAAACGACCATTAATAAAAGAATACCGTAAGAACGATGTAATAAGTATGTTTTAGCGCTATGAGAGAGCTAATATTAGAGTACAGTTAAAATAAGAACACGTACAATTCCTTTACATATTTAGTATCGCAAATCTTTATTGCCATTAACAAATATGTAAATTTAAAGAAGAACCAAAGGATTTGGAAATTTAAGTCACAAAAATATGCAATAATGAATAATGACGGACTCAACGTGGAGAACAAATGCAAATTCCTTAAGGGATGAGACCAGGTGTACAGGAGGAGTCAGCGTGCCCTGTTGATATGCCACACCAGTAAGTTCCACGGGAACCAATCAAAACTTTTTATAACACAGTATGAATGAACAGTATACAAAATTATGGTGGTGACTTCAAGTTTTCTATTGTCGTAAACAGCACTTGTTTCGGTTCATAATATGTCATTCCATTCTGAACTTGACTTAAAAGAAGTTAATATCATACGCAGTGTAATTTTAATACAAGTAGCTTTGATTACATACTTAATGCGGAAGAAAAAAGCCATGTCTCTTGTACCCAATGTTAATAATTGGACGTACTCTGAAGTGTTTCGATTAAGTGTATGGATGTACTCGGCTACAAAAAACAAAACACAAAAAGAAAACCCCATGCACACATACGAGCAGACAAAGACTGTAATACAGCTAGTCTTCAAACTTGTACACGCTAACTAGATACTGACATATATACAAAGAGAGATAAATATAAACTGAAAATATACCTATACGGCAATACAAACAGACATACAAACAGTC